>JAOTOL010000795.1:5000-130285 GCA_034440575.1 Imbricaverruca yamaguchii | reverse complement strand
TTAATCCTTATGTCCTTCCAGCTATTCAGCTCACTTATTCATTCATATTCATCCTGTGCAATAATAGCCACCAGCTTCGTGGATGTACTTGTAAGTCAATATACAAATGACAAGAAAGCCCTACTAGAGTTTATGAAAAGGTCCCAACGCGCGATAGGGTGCATGCTGTTGTCCGTAGGTCTAGGCTAGGATTATTAAAATTGACATGAGGCTCTAAAGCTCACGAAGACGACCCAACACATGACATGAGGGCCTGCCATTTTGCTCGAATCACGTATTGGTCGTGATCATGTTGCTCGAATCACCCTTAAATTCAAATAACTAACTAACATGTTGCTCGAGGCTCCAGGCCAAGATACCTGGTAGTTTTGACAGGTGATCACTAAAGGTCGCAAAAAGACACCAATACGCGGTAAGGGTCTTGTGATCCTCTCTGGAGGTCCAAGGATTTGATGCTCGTTCCCATTGATAGCAGACACGTAGAACTTACGAAAATTTACCAAATGTCAATAGGAGGCCACATCGTGCTGCCTGAAGATTACAGGTCAGGAGGGTCGCTAGTGTTGACAGGTCACATCATTCTGTCTGAAGATCTAAGGTCATGAGGTCGATTAGTGTTGACAGGGGGCCACATCATGCTGCCTGAAGATTCCAGGTCAGGGGGTCAGGTGGGCCTGAAGATCCTATCCCAAGTCAGGTGTTGACAGGAGGCGTCTAGAGCTCACGGAAAGTCCAAACACTCGGCAGATCTTGTCATGTCTGGAGACCCATGGTCAGACACCCATCGGTCGTGACAGGAGGCCCACAAAGCTCACGAAAAGGTTCTAAAACCCAGCACTAGGCCATTCATGTTGCTCTGAGGGCCCAGGTCAGGAGTGTCAACAGAGAGACCCTGAAGAGTCCCTTTGGACCATAGAATGCAGGAAGATCCTCCGAGCCTGAGGAGGATCCCAAGGTCTGGGGACGCTCCTATGGGGAACCGCTTACCCTCCAGGAAGAAATTGGTGGCATCGTTTCTGGACATTTCCAGGTTCCAGCCAGTTTCTGCTCGGAGTACCTTGTTCCGGTGCTCGGCTATGATGAGCGCTGTCGGCTGTTGACTATCGCTCAATCACATTAAACCATTCTGCTTCTGTTTGATATTCACCTACCACACGGCGACATATGACAAATTTATTCATAAAAATGTCAAGTATCGGAGAATGTGACATTACATAGCTTTTATAGTGATTGGACAATGATTGCTGGAAGTCATGACCTGTGCAATTTAAGTACGTCGTAAACTTAGCTAAAGGTGAGGTTATCATGAGATAACAAGTGAGAAAAGTAGTATCATTAATTCATTATTTCCATCGACCATGATATCATTTGTATAAAATTGTCAATATGCATAAGAAGCGCTTGGGCCATTTTTATCACATTTTTGTTTTTGCTGGTGCTTTCTGATATGATTTCAACGACTTTAACACAAATTTATTTTGGAAATAAAACTTCTGAAGATAATCACTTCAAGTTCAAGTCTATATATTTGAGATGAAAAGAATATCGATACTATTCAAATACGTTTTATTGTAACGCGATAAAAAAATGACTATACAAATACATGCCATCCAACCTCAATGAAATATGGGAAGTTTGGGGAAAAGGGTATTGGGTGTGGTCGATTTTTTAAAACAACGTATATTTATTGATAAAAATCAATGTAACCTAATCTAGCCTACCTTACTGGGGTTGGAGATGGCCTAAAGTCTACCGGTGTCGAATCGCTTAAAACGAACTTACATTGGATTTCTTAAAACCCACGGATCTTGGATCACCTAAATATGATTGTAAAATATGATTTTCCAAGCAAATGCTGGAGGAAAACGTCAGCCTTCCATAGCCGCCGGCTGCCAGAGACCGTTGTGCGGACAGCGGGTCAGGCGTGCACGGTCCAGTTCGCGGACCGCGACAGGTCAATGACATAGTGACCAGATCAGGTCGCGAGCAGTGCCGCTGCTGTATCCGGTCCGATCGGCTCCTGCGCCGTTCTTTCCGCGAGGGGTATCTCAGCTGAGGCCATCAGTAGCAGCCTTACTCGGTGGCGTATGTGTTCCTTTGCCGCCTCCCGCGTCGGACCGAGTTCAAGCCGTGCTGCGACTGAGGCGGTCACCACGTGTGCGCTGATCACTCGATCATTATGGCCGCGATGCGAGTGATGAATGAACGCAGGCGAAGCTATACGTGGAGGATTCTTATTTTGTGAGTTCGTGGTGTTCGTTTTCTTTCGCCAACCGAGGTTCCCTCACTGGGCCGGCGTGAGCTACCCGGGGATCTTGGCACTTGTAGCTGGGAGTACTCGGTCGTCTTGAGTAGTTTTTGGTGCTACTGCGTGGCCATCGGTCGGCCACGAAGGTCATAATGCTGCTATTGCTCTTACTTGGAGATGTAAATTATCGATGCATTCGTGCTTGAAATACGTTGTGTGAATAATACACGTGAAAATCTTACTACGAATATATTCGTACGAGATATAATCGTAGTGGGGGAGATTTATGAATCACGCAAGAAGGATGTTACATCCCCAGTTAGGTCGAAGACAGCCGTTTTTACAAAACTTCCCAATTTGTGACCTGCATCCCCGACAGGTGCGGTCATTTTTCTGCACCCAGACATAACTAAGAGATGCCATCAGCGGGTATGGACATGCCACACCAACTATTTTCACAACTATTCCCCAATATATGCCGACTGCATATATTGGGAAATAGTTACATAGGGAATATAGGGAACTCGCAAGCCAAACGTTTGTATATATTCATGTGCAGGCTTATGGTTAAGGATAGTCCATATGATTCCGTACTTATCGACCAGAAAGTAGATGTTCCCAAAAAAGACAAATAAGTTATAAGGGAACCATGTGCAATGTCTTTCTTGCCCACTAGTGCAGATTATTTTTGTAAATATATATATGTGTGTGTGCGTGTGTATATTTGTATATATTTACATGTATATATATATATATATATATATATATATATTAGGTGTGTCGCCTGAACGGTTTTTCTTATGCTTAGTGAAATTATCGTGCAGATCACCTAAAAAAACCCTGTGGTCGAAACCAAATCGAAATCAAACAATAAACAAAATATGCGACAGGCCGATAAAGAAACAAATTTGCCGGGCTCCCGGCGTTGAAGTCTCCAGTGATGGCGCTCCGTTGCGATTGGCATCTAAGACCACGCGTCGGCCGCCGTCGGAGCGCCGCCGCGGCGCTGTGACGAAAAAGGCGGTAGTCGCTTAATAAGTTGCCTGGATATCTGACGCATAAAAGAAAGGTTCACTTTACGTCGCTTGTTCGTTCCATTTTCAATCAGTAGATCGACGACGAACTGCTAAATACTGCTCTAGCAGCAGATCGGTACGGAGTGTCTAATCGTGCGTGTGCTGCGATCATAAACGGTTTCCAAGTGGACATTGGTCGGATCACTTCTGACGATATGGACTGCATAGTGGATAGCAAAAAGTATTGCGAGCAAGGGATCGGATTAGAATCGAGGTAGTAGCCCAGAGCCATGAGGATCATGCAGGTCGTGTATCTGGTCTCTACTTCGACGGTAGAAAAGACGACACGCTTATGACAGTCAGTTCAAAGAAGACGGAAGAGCACATTGTGGTTGTATCCGAACCAGACATATTTAGGACATTTTACCCCACAGACTGGGAAAGCGGAGGACATTTTTAGGACTTGAACGCCGTGGCATATGAGTTTGGTGCGGATGTTTCTGTGCTTGGCTGTGACAGCACGAGAGTTAATACTGGCCAAAAAGGTGGTGTTATCCGTTTGTTTGAGCTCGGACAAAAACGCCCCGTCCACTGGTTTGTGTGCAAACTTCATGCAAATGAACTTAATCTTCGTGCAGTATTTAGCCAGTTAGATGGAGTCACAACAGGACCTAAGTCGTTTAGTGGGCTGATTGGCCGGGCTGCTGCAGGCGCAGTAGAAACCTTGCCAGTGGTCGATTTTGAGCCAATCGATGGCGGAAATGTTTCGGAAATGACGCAGGAGATTCTCAGTGACCTAAGTTCAGACCAGGCTATTCTGTACAGTCTGGCGCGTAGTTTCCAGACTGTATCTCAGATCTCAGTATCTCAGATAGAACTGCGAAAATGAAGATCGGTCCACTAAACCACTCCAGGTGGCTGACTCTGGCGGCGCGAATTCTCCGGCTCTACATATCAACCGAACAGCCATCAGACAGTCTGAGAATGCTAGCGGAGTTCATCGTGTGCCACTATACTCCCATGTGGTTCTGCATCAAGAAGAACTGTAAATGTTCTGACGGTCCTGGCAATGCGCTGCACAGCGTGCAACTTCTCAAAAGTTTGCGACCTGAGATAGCGGCCATGGTGCAGCCGGTAATACAGCGCAACAGCTACTGGTGTCACCCTGAGGCAGTACTGTTAGCAATGGCAGCGGACCAAGATCAAGCCACACGGGAAAGGGCGGTCACTCAAATCCAGCAGTGTCGCAGAACTCAAGTCGATAGTGATACTGACGAAGTGCGGAAGTTCAACCTTCCAAAAGTGAATATGGGGGCAAACAGCATCATGGAGCTGATTTATTGGTGTAATGAGGCGATAACCGAGCCGCCCTTGACGCAATAACTGTCCGATGATAACTTACTAGACATCATCGCGAGTCCTCTCGAAGTACCGCCATACCCCGTGCACAGTCAGACGGTGGAACGGATGGTGAAAGTGGTGACCGAGGCGTCTTTGAAGGTAATTGGTGAAGAGGCCCGCCACGGTTACATTGTGGCGAAGTTGAAACACAGGTCGGCAATGCCAGTGCTCAGCAGCAAAAGGATTTCATGTCGGGTTTTCTGTCGAGCATGTAGACAAGTAGTACAGTTATAAAATGATAGTTCGTACAAAAAAATGTGGCCGCTCGTACAAAAGGTGACGTCGCTGTATGCCCGTCTCCTTCGGTCGTAGTGGAACGGAGCATGATACCGATTTCGCCTGGTCTGTTTGTCATAACAATAAGATAGCAAGTGTCTCAGAATGATTTAATTGGTCTTCGATGTAAACAGACGAGGAATTTTGAAGATGTTCAAGCTTTCAAAAGTGAAAATATTAGCATTATACGCCGAGATCTACTGATTGAAAATGGAACGATCAAGCGACGTAAAGTGAACCTTTCTTTCATGCGTCAGATATCCAGGCAACTTATTAAGCGACTACCGCCTTTTTTCGTCACAGCGCCGCGGCAGCGCTCCGACGGTGGCCGGACGCGTGGTGTTAGATGCCAATCGCAACGGAGCGCCATCACTGGAGACTTCAACGCCGGGCGCCCGCAAATTTGTTTCTTTATCGGCCTGTCGCATATTTTGTTTATTGTTTTATTTCGATTTGGTTTCGACCACAGGTTTTTTTAAGGTGATCTGCACGATAATTTCACTAAGCAAAGTGCAATTTCCAAAAAAAGGTCCTTCGTGACACACCTAATATATATATATATATATATATATATATATATATATATATATATATATATATATATATATATATGGATATGTATATGTACATATACGTATGGACACGCATACATCTACATCTACATCTACATTTACATTTTCATCTACATTTACATTTTCATCTACATGTACATCTGCGTCTACATCTACATCTACATCTACATCTGCATCAACATCTACATCTACATCTACATGTACATGTACGTATACATATACATATACATATGCATATACGTATGCTATCCAAGGAGCCTTCAGCGGCGAGTAGCCTCCTGTTCTGGCTATGTGGGCCCTCCCGTAAGTGGCGGGTCTATGGAGGTAAACTGGGGACATGTCCCCCCACCCACCTCCACCCCATCCATGGAAGGTGGCGCCTCTCCGACTACTTTCACTGTGACTCCCCTCCAGACACATGCTCCTTCCCCCACCCCCACCATGACATTTCCTGGATCCGCCTCTGCCGCCTGCGGCAGCTTTGGGTTTCCTGTGGCGGCTATGTGGTCTTTTGTGACAACAGTATGCCTTCTGTTGTGGTCTTGAGGCCTTCCGTGGCGGTCAGATCATTTCAGGCGATCTTCTGTGGTTCCTTTCCAGGACCTCTTCTGCCCTTGAGGGGGAGAAGCTTGACCCCCTTAGCCCCTCCCCTGGCTGTCCTTTCGTCTGTTCTTGAATGCTGGTGACAACATGACCAGAGCCCTGTTCGGCAAGCATCTAAACGGTGCAGTCGGAAAGTAAGGAACCAATCAGACGCGTCAGAGTTTCGCCTCAGGCATTTTTTATGTGACGTCATACATTGGCAGATTGTGCAGTCGGTGCAGTCGGAAAACCACGTAATCTCCGACTGCAAGTTAACTTGTGCGTGGCTGACGCAGTTGAGACAAGGTTGGAGTAGCACGGGTTACGGCAGGGGCATAGGTAGATACATACTTCCAGGAAGATTCCACGCATGACATGGCCGCCAATTAAATTATGCACTCTTGAGCCCAAATAATAAATCAATGAGATTGTTTCCTACTTTTTGGTCATTACAGCCTTGTTCGTCCAAAACGTTGCTGAGAAATCGAATGGCTTTAACTCAAGGTTACTTGCCCTTTACCTTGGCCTTTGGTACCTATTTCTGTAGAAGCCCCTGAGCACAAGTTGGAAAAAACATGTCGAGGAGACTTGTTAAATCTTTCTTGGCAGTATATTCACCTACCATTTTTGGGGTAAATCACATGTAGGCAAGATATTCCCTATTTGATGTCACACCATGTAGCATTGGCACAATGGATGATGAAAAATCCTTTTGTGACAATGATATTTCACAATACAGCATCAGTAGGTTTTAGGCGATACATTGTTAATGGACTTTAGGTGACCTAATATCAGTGCAATTTAGAATACTCAACATCAGGTTATATCATAAAGGCAACCAAATATTAACCTTTTGTTGATCACGCATTGGAAGGCCATATTAGGTTTTTACTGACAATTTTGCATTATCTTTATTGCATGCATCCTCATTAAAGTCATATGTTCAGCCCCTGACCTATCCCATCTTTAGGTGGAGAAAGAGGGAATTGTTGTATGGCCTTCTATGCATTTATGTTAGCTTTTGACACAAAGGATGTAGATCTGGGCTGAAAATTGTTAATGTGGAAATGGTACCGTCGGCTCAGGATTTCATTTCTGGAAATATGGCACCTGCAAACTGTTATTGTCCTTTCCAAAGCCAGAAGTACAAGGCTCTCATCTAGCATACAACCAGATGTGCATCAAGTGCACCAGGTAGTACAAAAGAAGGTGTGCCAGCCCATGGAAGAAAAGGGACACCTGGTGCCCCAATACTATGGATATAAAAAATGAAGTGCAATGAAAAAAATATTAAAAAATGTACACTAAGAGTAGTTTTCTTGAATACAACTAGGGTAATTATCGGGTTTTTTCTATAGAAGTCCATGAGCACAAATGAGAAAGTGGCATGGACTTGATTTGTTGAAGCCTTCCTAGTATCAGCACCTACTGTTTCTTCAGAAACTAAATATGAGCAAGATATGCACTGTTTAAACTAGTGTTTCACTGTTTAAGCTCTAATAAGAAGCTGTTGACTCCTTTTGTGATAATGATAAGGTATTCCATCAGCCATAGAATACAGGCAACCATCACAACATGCCCATTGTGCTGAAGTGTAAGGGTGATGTAGGGTGGAACTCTGCAGGAAAAAGGTTGTCAATAATTTCAATAACGATGTTCTGAATTCAGCTGGAAAAAAACCTGCTGAGCAGAGGGTGCACACAGGTATTCTGAAATAGTGCATGCAAAGTGACACCCCTGGTTTCTGAGTAGATCCCTTCCAGTCATTAGTAGTATTGCACCTTAAGGTATCCACAATGCAAGTTTTACACATATCTTACCACCATGAAGCAAACAAAGTTGTTAGGTTTTGTTAGGCTAGGCCAAACTTTTCTTTTAAGGTTGGAAGATTTCAACATTTTTGGTGACATTTTGCACAATACAAATTAATGAATTTCTTCCAAATCAAATTAGGCTAGGTTTTTATGCTTTTTTAATTTTAATTTTTGGACAAAGGTAGTGGAAAATTTTCCATTTTTAACAATATTTTTCCTCTAGCATTTTGCAATTTCTAGCATATCCCAACCTCTAGGCTTTATGCTATTTTGGCTAGGCTTTTATGTTACTTTGTTCTCTCTTTTCCATAATGTTTTGCTACATCACCGAAACCCAAGCCCCTTCAGTTACAAAGTCATAAAACATTCAGACTTTATAAGAGCCACAATGACCCATCTAGGTTAAGTCTGTAATGGGACGATACCATAATCATGAACTAAGACACTAATCACCCCAACCAACATCACATCACAAATCCCCAAGAAATCATCCACCAACATCTCACACAACCATCCACCCTTACCTACCCACCGATGTCCCACACAGCATCCATGCTTACCATACCTATCAAGCCCTATTCACTGGATCCTGCACAACATCCATGTGGATCAAGTACCCTACCAATAATTTTCCAACTCCACCATTGCCTTCTTAAAGTGGCCTGGACCATGCACACTAACATCAAAAATCTCATGTCATCCACCACTAATTATTACAGTAAACAATGTCCAGCCTAAAAATTTGTCGACCCGACTTCAGGTGCCACGGTGCCGCGGTAGCTCCCCTTATTCTTCTTCCTCGGACGCCCATGTCCGACACCTATGTCGAAAACTACACGTATATATTAGCTGTGCATAACTATCCATCACCCACCGCCCAAACTAATCGTTCACCCATGTTTCCAAACGCATCATTCAAAAGCTGAACGAAGGCAGGAAGCAGCTGACCCTCATCCGCTTCATCAGCATAAGTTATAGCAAAAGGTTCTAAATCATGATTAAGCTGGAGCTATGCCTCGCAACCATAAAGCTACAAATCGCACAAAATACAAATGAAAGTGGGCCAACCCAGCACCATTTTAGCCAGGGATTAAACACCGCGCCCGCAATGGGGTCTGCTACACTTTTTTGAGCCGGGTAAAGATTATGTTGGGTATATGTGCTTTAAATTATAAGTCAGTATGTGCTTGTTATTTGTGATTTATATAAGCTAAAAAGTACAAAAATTGTTAAAAAACCTATTAATTACGTCATTTAATTCCAATAATCTGATTGACTGACAAAGCACTGACGTCACTCGATAGTACGACTGCCAAGGGTATTATTTACAAGGTTATTTGCGCCTGACGAGGGGGGAAATAGCGTGCTGGCGAGAGTTTCGAATTTGTGCTTAAAAGTCCATGACAATGAGCTCAACTGTGACTTATAAGTGGTGTTTTGTGCCTCAGTGCACTAATTCTACCTCTCTCACGCCTAACAAAATATTCCTACCAGTACCCCGTGCTGTTGAACCCCGACGTAAATGGGCCCAAATGGCGAGGCGTGACGATAAGGACAGTTTGGTGTCTTCTGCTCCCTGGTTCTGCTGTGAAGATCATTTTGAGGTAAGTTCAATCTCTGCCTGAAAATGGAAAAACTGGAGAAATTCAATTTGTACAATTTTTGCCCACTGCTCAGACTGCGAGGGGACTAAAACTCCTATTTTGGGTGCTGGGTCTCAGCGAGACCACTTTTGAAACAATTGAAACCATGAAAACAAACAAGTGTCATTATTTTTGTTTTCACTGAGGATAAGGAAAAAACTTGCTTTAAACTGGTAAGTGCCAGAAATGCCCACCCAGGTTGTCAACACATGGTATGTGTGAGCCTGTCTTTTAATATTCTGCATGAAATGATTCATTCCAATTTTACAGAAATTCATGATCCTTTTGTCAACTGACCACATCTAAATGGTGGGTATAGGTACCTAGGTAAGCACATTTGTACCTGCAAACTTAACATGCACATAAATCATATGCCATGGCATGTATGCGAGGCCTGCTGACACAGCTTTAAGCATTTCTGTGAACAATACAATTATTTGACCTGTTTGAAATTGCCAAATGATCACTAGGCACCATGTCAGTCAGTGATCTATGGTTGCTAACTATTATTTTCTGTATCTACAAAAATTTAGAATATCAGCTGATGGGCATGTTAAAGAATAGGGGTAAATTCCAACTTACAAGTAACAAGGCCAAATTATGACCATCATACTTGTCTTAGGGGACACTATGTGCATGATATGGAGTAATGGTGCCCTAACCTATTCATTGCATTTACCACCTTTGATGCATGTTATATATTCCCCCCCCCCTTGTACAAACATGGGGAAAAGTCTATGAAATTGTATATTGCTGTGGATGTAGCCATATCCATCAGCCATAGGCAGCCAACTGATGTCATCATTCCTACTAAAATCCTTTTTGCCACCAGCATTTTCTGCCAGCCAGTTTTAATTGGTAAAACCAGTAGCATAAATAAATTATGCCAGCTGCTGCTCCCCCCGCCCTCCTGTACCACAATCTCAAACCCCCTGTAACCATCATGTCTCACCTCTGATTCTTCACCGCCCGGATCTCAGCAGACACGTGGAGGTCGGACTTGGATAAAAACTCAGCTACCATGATGTGATTTATGTCAGGGAGGTTTCTAGAATCCGCTTTTACATACCCAGGCTCCATCCTTCCAGTTAATAGTCCAATCTGACTGACTTTAATGCGAAAAATATGTCTCAAAACACTAATAGATACCCTCCACAACGAACGAACTTCCCAAGGCCGTATGAACTTTCCACCTTGTATACGCGTTTATATTGTTTGTCTCGTATGCGCCATTTGGCTTACTATCGAGTGACGTCACGCGTGAATACTGCCCCGAGGGCATTTAAAGAAAGTGGATTTTCTCCATGATTTCGGCATTTTCAACATTCAATATGAGCATTTTTGAACTCAGCGTGATTTTATACATCGGAAAGCAACGCTGACCAAATTTGTGTAGCGGACCCCATTGCACCAAAATGTCTTACATCTGTCACATTTGTCGACTGCAGGCGCAAAATTGTGTTCTGGGTGACGTCATAGTTCCGACTGCACCGACTGCACCGTTTAGATGCTTGCCGAACAGGGCTCAGGTAAAACGGTAAAACAGTGGAGGGAATCTACCAATATCGAGAGAATTCCCTATATTTTGGAAGCATTTGATTTGTCGGAAACGGCACCTTGTTGGGCAGGAATATTGTCACTGAACTGTTTTGCATAAACGTCGCTGAAGCTGATGAATAGGTCTTTCAATTGATATACGTCAAAGTGCTCTTTATTACCATAAATAATGCAAGATAGCGTGGAGAATGTCGCTAAGAACGCATGTGTCAATAGTGAGGGAAAACCTTCAATCCATTGCGACCGGGCTACCAAACTTGCTTCCTTACAGCCCGAACAAGAGTTCCAAATATTTGTATTTGCTGGTGATGTGTAAAGGGCCTTGGTTAAAGCGGTGGAGGATGCTTGTGTGTGTAATTGTGTTTGTCACATGATCGATGTCAAAATAATGTGACTAGCCATGACCATCTACAGCATTTACGTGCTGTCGAAATCCGGTGGTCTTATTTTTAATTGTGACCAAAACTTGCCAAAAATTGAACTGGAGAAGACCTTCAGCTATCCAATTCCGTACAAGTTGGCACTTGAGAACAATCGCATCGTTGTTTCATTTGGACAGAGGGATGGCATCAAAGGTTTGTATTACTAGATGCAACCCTTCTTCATTTAAGATGTATATAAATAGGTGCATGGTAGGTACCTAGGTATATACCTAAGTACCTACCTACCTAGGTAGGTAGGACCTAGGTAAGGAAGTAGGTAGATAGTGGAAGAGGTGGCATCTGAACACATTCTGTTTCCTGAACACCTGTCTTTTCATGTCTCCCACATCATGTTCAGTGCATAAATAACAAAAATATTATGGTATTCAGAAATGATGGACTTGTTTCTACCAAAATGTGAAGTTCTGATTGCATTGTTATACCAATGTTTTATGTATAGAGCTAGTGAAGTTCACAGGTGCCATTTTAGGCTTCCAAGAGCTTAAGGCTTAAGGAATCCATAAAGAATTGACTTTCAATATTGTTCTTGCAAATACACCAACATTTTGTAGTGGTTACTAATGGTTTGAACCAAAACAGCCACAGTGAGTTAATCCTACACAAGAACATTTTCATGTTTTCCAATATGGCACCACTACAAAATATTTATCAGTTTTGAAGTTGCTCATTGCAAGTGGCTAGAGGATTTTAAATGATAGGAACTGTTTTAATATGGGTAGCTTGTTCATTTTTGTGTCCAGTAAACACAGTGCAATTACTGGCTCAGCCATGCATAAACAGCAGTAGAGCTATTTGTTTCATGCTGTCTTAAGTGTTCAGACCCCCCCCCTCTTCTCCTACTTGTCCTCCCAAAAATATTGGAGGATACTTCCTTATGGTTTTATCAAGCTGATTGCTCTTAGGATCCCAAATATGGCATCTGTGAACTTTACTAGCTCAGTACACAAAGAATCTGTAACTATGTGATGAGACCATGTTTTAGTAGAGTAAATTGTTTTACATGCTGAATGTGATGTGGCAGAGAAGGTAGGTGTTATGGAAATTGAGCATGTTTAGATCATCTCTTACATAGACATGCACATGCATACAATGTGAATGGCAATTTGAAAAAGTGTGCATTTTGTTAATTTGCAAGTGTTGCAAGTTCACAAATAATGTCATTGTCACCTAAATCCAAAACAATGCACAGTTGTTCTTGGGTGTAAGTTACAAGACATTGGTCCATGTCACTGAAAGCTCCATCAAGGTGGAAGTTAGTGACATCTGTGTGATTAGTGGTGCAGCCAGGATTTTCTTAAGGATGCCTAACCTCTAAGAAGTGTGATGTTATCAATTCCATTTTAGGTGTGCAAAGCACCCAGAAAATTTCTTGTTTTGAATGCTGTAATTGCCAGAATTTCTTGTCGAATGCAGAGCATCTTTTCATTAAGAGATGTGAGGTTCCCCCTTCCCCATGACTGCACCCCTGTGTGTGATGTGTGTTTCATATAAAAGTTATAAAAGTGGAACTTGATTTGGAACTTCAAATTGAAACTAATCAACATGACTTTCTACTGTGTTCACCATGCATGTTAGAGCACCTGCCATGAATGGAACTTTTTCAGAGCATATTAAAACACCTACTACAATTTTAGCATCAAACATCAAAGTGTGACATACTTTACCAACATCACCAGGCACCATATGTTGCAGCTCTGCTCCAGCATCATGGGGTAACTTACTGTAACATAGTGCTCATGTTTGTTCAGAGCTTTCCCAATGAAATTTGGGGTTCCTGCTGTCTCCTGGCATTTTGGGTTGTATTGAACAATTGATATCAGCTCATCTTGTTTCCTTGTCTGCAGTTGGTCACGCACTGATGGCCATCAATGGAATACCAGTCACCGGGCGACAACTGGACGATGGACGGGAAGTTTTCAAGGCGAGTGTGTGGTTTATTCGGTGTGATGCTGATCAGTGTTGTATCCAGCCCTTGGTCTTCCATGCCACCATGGCACCAGCTGATCACGTTGTCGGCTGACTGGAATTTTTGGCTCCAGCCATAGAGTATGGGGTGTCTGAGGCGGGGCTTGACGAGGGTAAGGAAGTTGGTTAACCCGGGGGTGTCGATGCCTTTTTATAGTATGGGTGATCGGAGGAAAACAGGCATGGCTAGTCCCAGATGGTATCGTAAAAGGCCATGCTTTCCATACAGTATTCTTTCCACTGTTCACAGTAAGACTGAAGCTAAAGTTGTATGATATAACTCTTCAACATGGTGTAGTTGGTGTATGGTGCTAAAGCAAGTGAGTGTGACTTTCGAGCACCACCAACGTACTGCAGGCAAATCACGCGGAAGTGCATAGGCCGCTGCATGACGTTGTAAACTGCCAACTATTAGTGTTGCTGGTGTTGGCAGGTGGCACCGGTGTTAGCAGCCGGTGCCTGAGCACCCATTGATACCTGCACTGCTCGTGGCCGATGGTCGGTCTCGTGATACCTGATGCAACAGAACATGAGTTTTTCATCCACCCACTGCACAAGAAATCTAAAATTATGTTTGAATTTGACTTGCTCGTGTGGATTTCCTAGTAAGGTTTTTCTTTGTTGCAGTTGACTTATTCTGCTAGACCTGCTCCCGGGCTTTCCTGAACCCATCTCAGTCGATGTGCTAGGTGTCCGCCCGTCAGTCCCCCCAGTTGGGAGACTCGAGGGACAAAACCCAGAGCATTCCCTTCTGCCAAGCAAGTCCATTGATCCTCCAGCGTTATTATTCAACCGTTCTATGGCACTTCAGAACAGGCTCAGAACATTTATGGGCGCTAAATGACCTCGTAGTCGGCGCTCCCTTAAACCCAAATAATCAATCAAGAGTAACCGGGCGCTGCATGACCTCAGCAGTCGATGCGCCCCTAAACCCAACAAACCAACAGGCTGAGTAAGCATTTCCTGATAATCGAGGAGCTAAAGCCTTGGGTGTCATGTGGCCAACGCAGTCGGTGCGCCCCTAAGCCCAGATAAAATACCAGGATCTAATACTTCAACCGGTCAATGTACCAAACCAGATCTGGTCTGCAAAGGTCATCCAGATTTCACGAAAGACCGATGACCTCATACGAACATTATAAGGTAGCAGTGGGAGGGCATGGTCGGAAAACATCTGAGTACAATGTGTTTGTAATCTGGGCACGCTGGGCCGAGACAGCTGTCGCTGTTTGATCCCGTCTCCACACGCGTCTTACGACGACCATCGGAACAAGTTGCTCAGCCAAAACGAAGGGAAGTTAAAAGGACACAGCACGTTTGAAGAGCTTGAGACGACTGACGCCTAGACCAGCATGCAGTATTCTAGTTTCGATGTAAGGTCGTAACACTGGATTTGTTCGAGCCTGACTGCAGCTCGGCCCCAATTCCCCACCCCCTACGGACTTGCTGTCCTAGGTGACGCCCTAGGGTTACAGCCCCAAGCGCAAACGGAATCAAACATTCAAATAGTTGATCTTCTGCAAGTCATTGTCGGGAGGCGATTTATTGCGAATCATATAGATTGTGTACGCAGTTTAAAGCGGATCTGCACTGACTGTACTGTTTCACGGCCGATATGATTGTGACACCAATCATATCGGGACGGGCTATCTCGTGTTTGTGTGGCTGTGACTCGTCATGTATGATTACTGTGTTGTCGGCGATAGGCGGCTGCCACCTGTCGGCGCGACTGCCGCCCCGGCTGAAGGTCACGCGGTGTGCCGGCAGGTGCTGGAAGATCCGGAGCAGTACCCCATCAGCCTCAAGTTCGGCTGGCCGCGCCTGTCCACCAACGAGAAGATCTTCCTGGCCAGCATGTTCTACCCGCTGTTCGCCATCGCGTGCCAGCTGAGCCCGGAGCCGCGCAGCTCGGGCATCGAGGTGCTGGAGACGGCCGGCTACCGGCTGCACTGCTACCAGACGCTGACGGGCGTCAAGTTCCTGGCCGTGGTCGACCCGCGCCAGTCGGGCGTGGACGCGCTGCTGCGCCGCCTCCACCAGCTGTACGCCGACTTCGCGCTCAAGAACCCCTTCTACTCGCTCGAGATGCCCATCCGCTGCGAGCTGTTCGACACGCACGTGCGCGCCGCGCTGGAGCAGGCCGAGCGGCTGGGCGTGGCCAACGTGTGACGCGGGCGGGGCGGCGGCGCGTCCGGTCTGGGGCCGCGCTGGTGCCGCGGCTGTGGTGTCAGCACCGACGGTCTGGGTCCGGACAGGCTGTGGTATCACTATCAGTACTGGTTGGCGTCTGGGTCCGGTTCCGCGTGGTCTGGGGCCGGACAGGCTGCGGTATCACTATCAGTCTGGGGCCGGACAGGCTGCGGTATCACTATCAGTCTGGGTCCGGACAGGCTGTCGGTAACTGGTCTGGGGCCGGACAGGCTGTGGTATCACGCCGGCGGTCTGGGTCCGGACAGGCTGTGGTATCACGCCGTCGGTCTGGGGCCGGACAGGCTGTGGTATCACGCCGTCGGTCTGGGGCCGGACAGGTTGTGGTATCACGCCGTCGGTCTGGGGCCGGACAGGTTGTGGTATCACGCCGTCGGTCTGGGGTCGGACAGACTGTGGTATCATGCCGTCGGCCTGGGGCCGGACAGGTGTGGCGATTACGTGATGCCACGCCGCATGATGACCTCAGGCAGCCGTACATTTAAGCCTTGTTGCCCGAGTGATGCTGCTGGGGGTATGGGCGCTGTATGACCAACGCAGTCGATGCGCCCGAAAGCCCAAATAACCAACCGATGCTGCTGGGGTATGTTGTGAATGGGAGGTGAGGTGGGTTTTTCCGGGGCTCGGACACGGCGCAGTATCGGTGTTTGCGGCGCAGTATCGGTGATTCCACACGCCGGACGCGTGGTGACGGCACCCGGAGGCTCCGCAAGGTGACCACAGTCTGAAGACGATCGGTCGGCTGGTGCGCATTACTTGCTGTGCTAGTCGCATGTGGTCAATTGCAGAGGAGCGAGGCCTGCCAACGGCCTCGACGATTTCGTTGTGTGATGATGATTATTTTGTATCTATTTATGGTGTTATAGGTGTCAGCTCCTGCTGTGCGATTGCGTTATCCGTTGTTATTCCATTGATATGCCTGAGTAAAGTACGGTATGGTTACACTTTTTTATAGACAGATTTCACCGTTTCAGTTTATTTAGCTAGATTCACCGATATTGAAAACGCGTACATCACTCATGGAGCATAGACCTGGTGAGACCTGGAGCATAAGCGCAGCTGGCTGTCCCGGCTCCCTCACAGAAGCAGGTATTTTTTTCCACACGAGTCACGACTGAATGACTGGCGAAAAAAAATATGAAGGCTATTACAATAAAATATTGTTGGTGCTTTCTCCGTATTGTGGAATATGGGGAACATCTGGGACCAATGCACCTTACTTAGCCCAAACATTTGTACAAATTTATGTTGGCTACGTTACTAGAACTTTTTTGTTTTATTTTTCCGCAGTCAGGCTCATGCGGCGCACGGCCGCTCTGGTGTATAAACTCGGCACTAATAATTTGTGAGATTATGACCCAGATGTCTCGTTGAGCGCCAATCCTCCGTTGTTATATCATAGTAGCACGTAGAGTGGGCGCGTGCACGGGCCTGATTGGGCGTGATTCCGCCACTGTAGAGGAATGTTACAGTTGTCTGGCTGTGGAAATAATTAATGTCTAATAGCCTAAACCGGCCTCGAAGAGAAAATTCCACTCGATCTGCTCTGAAGACTGAAATGTCAACAACCCTTCATGTTCATTCAGTTCATTCAACCAGTGGCATAGCCAGGATTTCCCCACAGTTTTTGTAAACTTCTCCGATTTTCGGGCTCTTCGTTTTCAAATTGCCCATATATATAATAAATGTTCATGATAAAGGTGTGGCCCACGTTGTCTTTTTTTTAACACTTTCGTAGTAACTTCCTCAAAATGAGCCATGAATACCAGTGAGGAAAAATAAGTGCAAGATTTGGGGAGAGCAGCGGAAAGTCTCACAACAGGACTGACCAGCGTTCAAAGTGAATTGGTTCTTCTTCTTTCTTTTTTTTTGCTTCACCGGCGGCACCCGGCCCAAGGCCAGACAGTTGGTAAGCTGCCCGGCCTTGGAGCCGCTGGAGCGGTCGTCATCCCGGCCACCGCATGGCACTTTCGACATCGCTGTCGCGACCGTGGCTGCTGGGGGAGTTGCGACCGCTGAGACGGCCGCCATCGGCGTTCGGGAATTCGTCTCGTAACGGCGCTTTTTTGCCCTCAACGCACGGCACAGCATGAGCAGGTGACTGCACTTCTTCGGAGTGGACGTGCATCATATCGAGAGCGTTCAAACGGGCCTCGCCCATTTTGTTCCTCATTTAGGGCACCCCTCCCTCTCCCCTCGGGCAGATCTCTTTGACAATCAATGACTCCCTTCACCCCGCATGGCCCTCTAGCTATCCTCTAGTACCTTCGCAGTCCTCGGCATCATCTCTGGCTCGCAAGGATCCATTAACTCTTAGGGGGGTTGATCCCCCAGGTGTCCATCTCACTCATCGGGGGTATTTCAGTCAAAACCTCTCTGGCTCTTAGGGTCCTCTCGAGCTTTAATTGGTCCTTCCCAGTCCTCGACAAACCTGTTTAGCATTCATGAACATCCAGCTCCGAGACAGGCCATGTAATTTCTAATAAACGTTGTCAGCTCTCGGAACTCTCCTGTGCTCTGGGGTAAGGGAGGGCTGTCCAAGCCCCATGAGCATCCCAGTCGTCCTTGCTACCTCTCGGGGGCCCCTTTCAACTCTCAAGGACCTTTCCCTGTACCAGACGGCTCTTCTGGCTCTGAAACTGGCCCTCGGTACTCCTTACCGAGTTCTATTCTTTGGAGACTGATCAGAAGAGGCATCACAGTGGTCCGGTTCCACACCTCGTCGGAATCCTGGCACAGGCCTCTAGCGCTCAGTGACTCAATCTTCAAATACTCTCCAGCAATAGATCTGCCCAGTCCTCGACAGCCCTTCTAGCTTTCTTGGTATTTCTAGTATTAGGGCCGTTGGTATTCCTCACATCCATCGCTAGCCTTAGTGACTCTCCTTAGCTCTCCGAGGGCTCGTTTGACCCTCAGAGACCCTCCCAAGCTGCTGGGGCCCTTGACAGTTGTCAACATATTTTTTTAGTTTGAAGGATATTCTAGCTCAAGCTCAACCACTTCCAGCCTCCAGGGAATCTTCTCAGCTCTCGTGGAGTCTTGTTTATCCCTCTGAACCCCTTCAAACCTCAGGGGAATCTCAGCTCAGTCTTTCTGGCTTTCCTCTTCATCTCTCGAGACCTTTCTTGCTTTTAGGGGCCATCACAGTTCTCAGTGATCATGCCCAGCTCTCATCTCGGAGGAATTCCAACTCTGAGATTGGACCCCTATCCCACTTCACTTCTCGAAGGTCCTGTTCATCCATCAGGGCCCATTTCGAGCCCAGTAGCATCCGAGCACTTGTGTCCCTCAGGCGCCCTGTTTATTCCTCGAAGCCCTCAGGACCATGTCTATGCTCTAGCTGTCAGAGGAGGCCTTCCAGCTCTCAGGGGGCTCTTTTGATGCCCCTTGCACTTACACCATGAGCCGTCCCTCGGGCCCACTATGGGGCGGCTTCTCCCCACACCCCCCACCCCACCCTCTTGGCTACGCCATTAGCCGGAGCTGTGATATGTTCGAAGTCGCGGAGGACACAGCTTGACGTACCGCCAATGTTACTGCGTTGCCGCCTTGTCGCTATGGCTGCGGCGCCGTGTCGCATTGCTGCCATGGCCGCGACACCGCCGCCACGATCCCATGGGACCAGTTCAAAATGCTTCCTGCTAGGAAAAAGCACAGAACAAATGTCGATCCTTGAGGCCCGAAAATCTAACTTTGTTTTCTACACCATCGTATTTATTTCCGTTTCCCTCAACATTTTCGCTCGAGCTTTGCTTCAGATCGACAGCATATTTAAAGTACCGTCATTCCAGCTTACACCTGTTCGCATGTTGATTATATTTCGTCTTATTCCCTAGGAGTTGAGTCCATCCAGCATGAAAAGTGGCAGGCTAAATACTATAGCCCGCTTGTCGTGTCGTCGTGTCAGCCCACATGTCAGCTTGTGTCGGCGTATCAGCCCTCTTGTCAGCTTGTGTCAGCCCACATGTCAGCTTTTGTCGGCGTGTGAGCCCTCGTGTTAGCTTGTAACGTCGTGTCAGCCCTCGTGTCAGCTTGTCGTGACGTCGTGTCAGCCTTCGTGTCAGCTTGTCGTGGGGTCGTGTCGGCCTTCGTGTCTCATGTCGTGTCGGCTCTAATTGTTCCTTGCATGTTTCGGTGCAATGCAATAATTGCGATGTTGCAAAGTTGAACTTCCCATTCATCATATTGACGATCGCATTACCCCGACCCGGCCGGTGACGCAAGCATCAGCGGCGACGTATCCTGCACGGTCGTGACCTTGTCAGCATCTGCTGGATGCTGGTCCAAGGGTGTACTACTGATGGCCCGAGGGGGCCCGTCCTCTCCTCATGGGCACGCTCCCACTTCCCGTATGCTTCCGGTGCGTGGATCACGGCAGCAGACTGTGTAATACCTACCTACCGTCTGAAACGTCGTGCAGTGTGTCGAGTACCGCGAGTGGCGTGCGAGGTGACCCGCCGAGTCCCCATGACGCGCAGCCCACACCAGGCGGGTGACCTCAGCGCTCCCGGCAGGCAGAGTGGCGGAGCGACACCGGCGGCCGGACTTCCTGTCCTCTTTCCTCCGACTGGCACGCTTGTTCTGGTTCTCGCTGCCCTGTGTCTCCCCTGCCGGGATTCGTCCCTGATCAATGTTGAAAATTGGCAAAGCACCATGGTATGTTGTGCCTTCTTTCAAACCTTCAGTGTGGAGATTAGTTTGACCTCCCAAAACGTTCATGAAGATTAATCCGGGATGTGTTAAGGTTGCGCTTTAAACTTTGGCATATGTCTCTACACCGGCTAAGCACACCTTTTGCAATGGGTCTCTGTATGTTATGGTCATGTAATTATATATAAAAGTTACGTCATCACGCATACCCTCTGTCTAAATTGGTCTTTAGGCTTCCATTGAAGTGTTCAACAATGACTAATTTACGCAGATAACGTGAAAAATTGGATATTGAGTGCATAGATAAATGATCGCAGAGAAGTGTGAATATACGAAGAAATGACCTGAAGTCCGGTAAAGGTCAGGTTGGGGTCAAAGCTGAACTGAGCATAAGTCTTATATATCTGGCCTTGTCCCTCAGATAGTTGCGTTGAGAAAAAAAAACATTTGCTGAAAACGTTATCTATCGGTGCCACGAGTGTCAAGTCAGTATTGAATAAGATTAAGGGATGTCACTTTAAAATAAAACGCTCTGGAAGCACACGGATTTCATGTGCTCGACAGAATCTTGCTCCGCACCGCGAGGGATGTGACTGGCAGGAATGTAGCGCACTGACGAGAGATGTACTGCACTATCAGGAATGTAACGGACTGCGATGGATTTACCGCATGATCGAGGATGTACACTGACGAGAGATTACCGCCTATCAGGAAGAACGGAGATGTGCGCATCAGGAAGTAACGCACCGAGGTACCGCAACCAGAGATTACCGCACGCAGAATTACCGCAAGATGTCCGCACATCAGGAATGTAACGCACTGACGAGAGATGTACCGCACTACAGGATGTACGCACTGACGAGAGATCGCACTATATAACGCACACGAGAGATTACCGCACCAGGATGTACGACACGAGAATTTACCGCACTATCAGGAATGTAACGCACTGCGAGAGATTTACCGCTAAGATATGTACGCACGCGAGAGATTACCGCACTGCAAGAGATGTACCGCACTGCGAGAGATGTACCGCACTATCAGGAATGTAACGCACTGACGAGAGATGTACCGCACTATCAGGAATGTAACGCACTGACGAGAGATGTACCGCACTATCAGGAATGTAACGCACTGACGAGAGATGTACCGCACTATCAGGAATGTAACGCACTGACGAGAGATCTACCGCACTGACGAGAGATTTACCGCACTATCAGGAATGTAACGCACTGACGAGAGATGTACCGCACTATCAGGAATGTAACGCACTGACGAGAGATGTACCGCACTATCAGGAATGTAACGCACTGACGAGAGATGTACCGCACTGCGAGGGATGTACCGGACCGCGAGGAATGTACCGCCCGCGAGGAATGTACCGCACCGCGAGGAATGTACCGCACCGCGAGGAATGTACCGCACGGCGTTGGATGTACCACATTCCTAGGGTTGTACCGCACTGTCAACGCCAATGTACCCCTGAATCTCCCTTTCCTCAACAAACAGCTTTACGAACGTTCCACCTGAATTGTAACAACAGTGACCCGGGGAGCTGAAATCGTAGCACTCACCATAGGTCTTGCTGGGATTTCACGTCAGGACCAAGATAGGAAGCAAGCAAGTGGATATGTCAGAAGAATGGGCTTCGGAGGATCAGATGTTCAAAAATACTGCTGAATATTAGGTAGGAGTCCTGTATACAGTTGACCTTCATTGACAGGGAAAACTGAAATTGAGCAAAATAACACTTTTGCTAATAGCTCAAGCTTTCGGTTCTAAACCATCTTCATGAGTGCCATCCCTGACGATGGTCTATAACCGAAAGCTCGAGATATTAATGGAGTATTATTTCGCTCTTTTCCCTGTCAATGAAGGCCAATTTTGTGTTAGGTTTTTGCCAATGTTCGCCACCATGAACTCAATCAAGGAAATAAATACCTTTCTCAACGAACTTAATACATAGATGCAACCGAAGTATTCGGCGGTTAAGGCGATACCTGCCATTCCGCATGGTGGCCGATGTTTACAGTCCCTGGCGCCAACAGTCACTTTCGAGACCGTGTTCATTAACATCGGCTGAAAGGGTCAACGATTTATAGTTGTCGCAAGCGTCCACTCGCCAGATGTCTCCACCCCTCCCCATCGACGAGCGCAAGCACGTGATGAACCACAACCACCCACAGCGACACTGCAGACCGATCAAACTGCAGCTGCCCCGGAGTGACATCCGTTCTGTCAATGCTGCCCACTTCCAGCAGGGTGGTTAGCCAGGACGGCAGCGGTGTCGCAGCTGGTCCGGGGCCGGCCACCGGCACCCCAACGTAAACAGAGGGTCGCCTGCGGCGCCCCCTGCTGGCTCCGCCCCTGCCGTGGTCAGCCGACTGCGGATCGTGCGGTAACCTGGCACCTGGCCGACCCGGCCGAGCGCCCGAGGCGTCCTCCAGGCCGGCGACCAGGTCGGCACGAAGCGGCGGCAGTCGCCGCGCGCGCGGTGTTGCCGACGTCGCCGGGGCGGTGCGGTGGTGCAGCAGGGCACGCAGCAGCAGGCGACAGACGGCAGCAGGGCACGCAGCAGCAGGCGACAGACGGCAGCAGGGCACGCAGCAGCAGGCGACAGACGGCAGCAGGGCACGCAGCAGCAGGCGACAGACGGCAGCAGGGCACGCAGCAGCAGGCGACAGACGGCAGCAGGGCACGCAGCAGCAGGCACAGACGGCAGCAGGGCACGCAGCAGCAGGCACAGACGGCACAGGCCACGCAGCAGCAGGCGACAGACGGCAGCAGGGCACGCAGCAGCAGGCGACAGACGGCAGCAGGGCACGCAGCAGCAGGCGACAGACGGCAGCAGGGCACGCAGCAGCAGGCGACAGACGGCAGCAGGGCACGCAGCAGCAGGCGACAGACGACCGACGGCCCGGCCGCGTCGGCGACGATGGTGCGCGACAGCCGGCGGCGGCGCGACCTCGCCGCCGACCTCAGCGGCTCCGACTCGGACTCGCTGTCGCTGTCGCACGATGCCGACGCCGAGGACGGCTCGTCCTCCGCGCAGGACTCGTCCTCGGAGGGCTCGTACGAGTCCGCCGGGCCGGCCGTCGACGATGGAGAGCACGCCGCACGCCCGGCGGGCGACGAGGTGGACGAGCCGGAAATCGTCCCCGAGGTGCACGTGTACCCGGTCATTTCGCGGCGACACGCGTGGTGCGTCGACGAGGAGCACCTCCACTACCAGACGTCCTACCAGCATCAGATCGTGTGCGGCTTCAGCGTCCAGTTCAAGCGGCAGTACCAGTGCTACGGTCGGCGTCGTGGCAGGAGACTCACCGTTCTTGAGGTGAGGCTGTCGCATGCACGCGAGTCTGGTTGGTTATTGGTTTTACGACGCATCGACCGTTGAGTCATGCAGCTGTATAACCACTGCAGTTGATGCTCCCTAAAACCCAAATAACTAACTCATGCAGCGTCGCCAATCTCTCACGCCGGTTGGTCGCGGGCGAAGAGTAGCGACAGGAGAGGCCCGAACCCACAACCTTCCGATTGTGAGACGAGCACCTTACCCCTAGGCTGCTCGTCCCCATGCACGCGAGTCGTCAGAAGCTGCAGCCAGAAGCTGATGTCCTTCCAGTAAGCCGATTAGTGCACCAAATGAGTAGGTGGGCCCACTGGACTTGCTTCAAGTTGAGTATTACGAACGGTATCAGGCTCGGGGATCCGCGGACCAAGCATCTCAAGTACACCGATAAATGCCATCTGTATTTATTACGAGTGCTGTAAACACGGGCGAAGTGAATGTGTGGCGAAGCTTGCGGTACGGCTTCCGACGACAGCTACTTATCGACACTGGCGGGCGAGGGGAATGTTGCATGACGGGTTTACCGTTCACGGGCGGTGTGCGGGATATACGCGCTATCGTCTGTGGTTCTCTTGACACAGCAATATGGCCGGAGTGGCGCAGTTGCGGCAGACGGCGCACGGTGAGCTGGCCGCCATCAGGGGCGAATCCAGGACTTTGTCAGTGGGAAGGCGAGCATGCAAGTGGCGCCAAATGGGCAAGAATGAGCATAGAACAATTATCTGTTTTTACCAACAATTTGCAAAAACAGAACTAGCGTAAGCATCGCGAACAAAAAAAATCACCCAAATCATCGACTAAGCGCCAAGCACCGGTTCAAAATGCCTCTGAACTCCGCGCGTAAGGGCGGCGGCCGCCCGCTCCCCGCCCCTGGATCCGCCCGTGGCCGCCGTCGACTGCACAGTCGGGCCGCCACCGACACCACCGACGTTGCCGCCGCCAGGGCAGGCTGTAGGCTGTATCGACCTTCAGGCTGGCTTATCCAATTGCCAAGGAGCAGACTGTAACATGCATCCGGTCTCAGTCAGCCACTGCCTGGCGGGACGTCCGGTGGTGGGCCGTGCACTCGACGCCGACCACTCGCTGGCCACTCACACTCGGCGCCACGCCCACCACCAGGCGGTCACTCCCACCACCAGGCGGCCACGCCCCGCCGGCCGGCCACGCCCACCACCAGGCGGCCCTCCCACCACCAGGCGGGCACTCCCACCACCAGGCGGCCCACCAGGCGGCACTCCCGCCGGCGGCCCCGCCCACCATCAGGCGGGCACTCCCACCACCAGGCGGCCCCGCCCACCACCAGGCGGGCACTCCCACCACCAGGCGGCCACGCCCACCACCAGGCGGACACTCCCACCACCAGGCGGCCACGCCCACCACCAGGCGGCCACGCCCAGCACCAGGCGGCCACGCCCACCACCAGGCGGCCACGCCCCGCTTACCAACCCGCGGCGCTCTTTCTCCACACGCACAGCGTGTCGGAGTTTCCGGCGAAGTTCTTGGGCAGGTCGACGTCGGCGTGCTGCGCGGCCATGTAGGCGGCCCCGAGCGCCAGCGATCCGGTCAGCTGGAGCAGGGTGAACGCGGCCAGGTGGGGCGTCACCTGCTGCACGAAGCCCGCCTGCAGCAGGTCCCACGACCTGAAGACGGCGCCGATGGCGACGATGCTGAGCCCGCCCGGCGCGCGCAGCAGCTCCGCAGAGACGCTCGGCAGCAGGGCGACCACGAAGCGGCCCAGCCAGCGGCCGGCGTCGGTGAAGAGCTCGCGCGCCAGCGGGTCGCCCTCGTGCGCGGCCGCCGCCAGGTGCCGACACAGGCCGGCGAACTTGGCCTTGGAGAAGCTCGTGTAGGCGTGCTCCAGCATGCCGAAGCGGTCGGCGACGTCGAAGTGGCGCTTGATGCAGCGGCGAACCGCCGCCGAACTGTGCGCCGGCGTGCGCAGGTTGTCGTCCTCGTCGAACACGATCTTGACGGCGCGCTGCGCGATCCACCAGGCGCTGGCCTCGTCGCCGAGCATGTACGACCATCCGCCGCAGCGGTGCACGGTGCCGTCCGGGTTGAGCAGCAGGCTGTTGGAGCCGGTGCCGGCGATCAGGCAGATGCCGCCGCGCGGGAACGCCGTGGCGACGGCGCCCACCGTGTCGCTGCAGACGACGCACCGCTCCGTCAGGCCCGGGTACCGCTTCATCAGCCGGTCGCGCAGCTCGCGGTTGGTCTCGTCGACCTCGCAGCCGCTGGAGCTGATGCCCAGGCTGCGCAGTTTGGTGGCGGCCGGCAGGCCGGCGCCGGCCAGCGCCTCTGCCACCAGCGTGTGGAACCGCTCGATGGTGACGGCCATGCCGTCCAGGAACAGGTTGGTGCCGGGCCCGTCGCTGCTCGCCACCACCTTCCCGTCGCCGTCGAGGATCTTGGCCACCGAGTGGCCGCCGCCGCCTTCGATGCCGCCGATGTAGCCGGCCGCCGCCATGGTGGGTGCGGTGCGTGGCAGACTGGCGGGCGCGCGCACGTGCTGCCGCGCCGCTGTCCGGCGGCCGAGTGGCCGGCTGGCAGCGTGCCAGCGAACGGCGGGATACCGGTGCCCCTGGCCGCCGGCGGCCCCACGCCACCGGCCCCGGTTCCACTTTCTCGTCGTCCGCCTATCGCGCCGCCCCGCCGCTCGTGAAATGTGGCGCCAGCAGTTGAGTTTTATGGCACCCTATGATGCACGCAGACACACGGCAAACAGAACAGCAGACAGTATCAGCTACAGCCAGTATCGACCAGCTGGCCGCCGACCATAAACAAGTCGGCAGACGACGCGTGTCAACCCCACTTCACATCACACACAGGTGGCCGGGGTCAATAGGCGTGCCGAGTGCCTCCCCTTCAGTATTACATAGACAATGGCTGAGATAACCTCCTCCCCTCCGTCCTTCGCCTTTTCCTCCTTCGACACAATGCCGACACTAGGCATGATTCCGGTATGTCGATTCAATGATCAGTCAAGTTGTGTATTAAGAACTACAGCATGGGGCCCGAAAGAAGCGAACGGCACCGGTCCCGGATGGGAGGTGTGCCAGATCAGTTCAAAGGGCACCGGTCCCGGATGGGAGGTGTGCCAGATCAGTTCAAAGGGCACCGGTCCCGGATGGGAGGTGTGCCAGATCAGTTCAAATGGTACCGTCTCGGGTGTGAGGTGTGTCAGATCAGTTCAAAGGGCACCGGTCTTGGGTGGGAGGTGCGTCAGATCAGTTCAAAAGACACCGGTCTCGGGTGGGAGGTGTGCCAGATCAGTTCAAAAGGGCACCGGTCCAGGATGGGAGGTGTGCCAGACCAGTTCAAAAAGCACCGGTCCCGGATGGGAGGTGTGCCAGATCAGTTCAAAGGGCACCGATCCCGGATGGGAGATATGCCGGATCAGTCCAGAGGGCGTCAGGTGACCGGATGACATCAGCGTCGATCTTGAGAGGAGCTCTAACTTTGACCAGAAGGGCTCTTATCTCGTCACAGGACCATGACGTGGCACGTCGTCGACACGTTCAACACGTCCTTGACGTGGCGTCCCGGGAAGTAGGGCGGCGCCTTCGAAAACAGGCGCGCTATTGGCCCAGGACATGGACTCTGCAATCGCTAAGTGAGAACAGGACACCTGTGTGGCAACATGTTCACTGAGTGAGACATCCTCTCAGTCGAGCCAGCTGTGGCCGCCCAAGCGGTCGAGTTTATTCACTCAGCTGAAAACTGCAGAGTACTAAGGAGGATAGGAGGATACAGATCACGTCCAAGTTGGACTTACTAGGCGATCTACTTTCAACTGCGCCAAGCGGCAACGTGTAGTTGGGTAACGGTCATTCACCACTGCCTCCTAGCAATTGCGGATGTCCATGTCCCTTTGCAGTGTTAAACGACAGTGGTGAATAGCCGTTACCCAACTACAAGTGGACGCCTGGTGTAGTTGGAAGTAGATCGCTTAGGAAGTCCAACTTGCTGGGGATGTAAATAACTGGGAGAACAAAATGAGATGCATAAGCGAACGAAAAAAAGTTCGTGTGCCATGAGTTTTATATGCATGCCAACACAGCGTACAGGGTGGATTACGAACGGAGCCTAGTCAGTTGCATCTCCAGGTCCAGGAGTGGACACCGGGGAGGAAATATCCCCCACCCCACCCCCACCTGTAGAAAGGCGGCTCTCGTCTTACCGGGAAGACGCACAGATCCTGGATGTAGCTCGTTCTCCACTCAACGAATTTTCAGCCAAAGACACACCTCCAGGTGCTCTCGCAGTGGGGCTCAATCAAGAGAATAGCGTCTTGCAGACAAGTCCCCATGGAAATTCCTGGATCCGCTCCCGTCTAGATTTCGAGGTTTTTGCGCTGAAATCGCCTGGCAGCGTTCCCATCAATACCTCACCCGATTAGGAGTAAAGGTGGAACGATCGGTGGCTTTGCATAGTGCACGCTTCAACCAGCATCACTAATAAATCATACCTCAGCACAGACACCTGCCGGCAAAACATCATTGCAGAAAATCGCCAAACTCGATAGCACGAGCCTATCTAAGACGGCGTAGGTAAAAACAAGCACGCCAGAGCTCGAAAATTCAAATGCAAGGTTCCGAAGAAATGGATCTAAACATTTGTACTGGGTAAGCGAGTGTATGCATATGATGTTGCAAATTAGGCGTGTCGATGGTCGGGCCAGGCCATCTGACGTACCTGAGTAGAGGAAGTAGCGTAACTGGGTGGTGCACCTGATAATATACAGTTGCGCAACTGAATGGTGTACCTGAAAATATGCAGTGGCGTAGCTAGGTGGAGCACCTGAGAATATAGAGTTGCGCAGCTAGGTGGAGCACCTGAGAATATACAGTTGCGCAGCTAGGTGGAGCACCTGAGAATATAGAGTTGCGCAGCTAGGTGGAGCACCTGATAATATAGAGTTGCGCAGCTAGGTGGAGCACCTGAGAATATAGAGTTGCGCAGCTAGGTGGAGCACCTGATAATATACAGTTGCGCAGCTAGGTGGAGCACCTGAGAATATAGAGTTGCGCAGCTAGGTGGAGCACGTGAGAATATACAGTTGCGCAGCTAGGTGGAGCACCTGAGAATATACAGTTGCGCAGCTAGGTGGAGCACCTGATAATACACAGTGGCATAACTATGTGGGGCGCCTGAGAATATACAGTGGCGTAACTGGTGGCGCACCTGACAATGTACAGCGGCGTAACTGAGTGTATTCAGATATGTCCCTGTGTCAAGGCATCTACTCAGAGGAAGCAAAATATATCACCACCACACTTGTGCTGCTGTGCCTCTGCAATTGCAGTATAGACATGCTGAACTGAAAGTTAGTCTCTTCGCCACCTTCTGTATATCAGCGCGCTGGTATCGCGATGAGTTCGAAAGTTCACATGCATTAGCTGCATTGCAGAGATATAGTGTGACTCTCTCTCTCTCTCTCTAAAGGACTTATTTCCGGAGGCTCCTGACTCATGAAGCAGCGAAACCTGCGTCATTTTTGCTCTGTAGAGTTAAGGTGTGTATGCACATCTCACCTGGGGTATCGATCTACAGCATCGCTGTGCATGTACAGCGGTACTGCAGATCCTTTCCACCGTTGCAATGCCAAAGTCATTGCATGACTAATGCCATTTGAAGGTGTCGCTAGGGTTTTACTGGTTCGTCGCTCGCGAGGCCCGCGACTGCGACAGGGGCTCAAACAATCAGGTCGAATGGGCACCGTCACGCTATGGTCACCCCCTCCCCTCCCCCACCCCTTAGCTTCGCACTGTATCGATTCCAAACCGTCAGCTATGGCCTACTGCATGATACATTCTGAAGTCGAGTCAACGTAAATATTTGGCTACGCCGAAATAAGTGTAACAAGGTGTTCCGAGAGTAGCGGTCGGGTGTATGTAACGCTCCGAGCCCTAACGTCCGGTGCGTCATCGCACATCTGCCATATCATGCCGCACCCTGTCCGTGTAACGTGAGGAAATGCAGGTTCGTATCCAGTTCTGGATTAACTGAAAATTCGGCTGTTCTGTATCCAATAGAAAACTATATTTACTCATTGTGTGATTGCGTTGCACCCTTGCACTTTCCTATTCATTGATGAAACGCAGGAAGGGCGTTGCTCCCAAATGCACCATTATGCACCATTATGTAAAAAGGCGCTCCCACACTTGTCTTGCACGGAACTCTCTCACGCTCCACACCTTTGTATCAGATAACGAAAGCTGAAGGAGAAAGTTGAAATACTGCCGCAAAAAAACTATTCGAGAAATGGAAACCCGGCTGCACCAGTGTGATGATGTATGCGTACTGACACATATGTATGTATATATGTAAATGCACATATACATTCATATATATATATATATATATATATATATATATATATATATATATATATATATATATATATATATATATATATATATATAAAGTTTATATACGTATATATCACATATATATGTATATATGTTTATGTATATATATATATATATATATATATATATATTGTGTAGATATGGCACATTCAGCATGCAATTACAAACTGCATGGATCAATCCAAAAATATTGACAGTGGGTCCAAGTATTTCGTCGCTCTTAGGCACCAACCCACAACGACCGTCAAAAATGGAGGGGAATATCATCAGGAATAGGGTGCCAGCCGGTGTACGCATTTGTGTCGAGCCAGCCGCGTCCTTGTTCCCACAGCGAGGCCCCCAGCAGCAACAACGCAACCTTCACCTAGTGTGCATCGATCGCCCGTTCCTCCCTCCATCTCTCCTTCGCTATGACTCTCCCTGGCCAGATGCGCTAACGCCGGCTCCCAGTCGGCGGCAGCGGACGACGTCACACCGAACCGGTGACGTCATCGTGCAGACGGCCCCGGCCCTGGACCGGTTTGGTCGGTTTCAAGCAGACGTGCCTCCAGTGCCGGTGTTCTGGGGCGGCCGCGGCACACGCCGCCGTTGGCGACGCTGAGCCCGGCTCGCGGCGGTCCGCCACCTGTTGGGCGTCGCCTGGCTGTCCGGCCCGTCGTCCCCGTCGTCGGCGACGCACGCAGACGCACAGTCGCCGCCGACGGCCCGGCCGCTCCGCCGCTCTACTTGCCTGCGCGCTACTTTTAGTTGCGGCCGGCGCGGCCGCCGTAGGTAGTGCGCCGTCGTTCGGCCTCGAAAGTGAACGCGAGAGCGCACGGCGGCCGTGACCGAGGTCGTCGGCGGGCTGGCGCGCGACGTACGGTCGGGGCGTCGCCACTGGGTGCCGGTGACGTGTCATCGCGTGTGTCGTCCGAAGTGCGGGCCGGTCACACGGTCCGGAAGCGCACCGCGCCGCCAGCCGCCCTGCTGTCGCAGCCAGTCGTACTGCGGGCGCGCTGGGAGTCGTGGCGAGATCGCGTGACGAGCGACCCGCCGGGGACGGCGGCCGCTGCCCCTGAGGACCCACCGCCACCGGCCACCGCCACCGCTACCGCCACCGCTACCGCCACCGCTACCGCCACCGCTACCGCCACCGCTACCGCAACCGATCGCCGTCCCACGCTCCAGCCATGCCGAAGAAGCGCTACAACCCGTACACGGTGGCGTCCACCGAGGCCCAGCTGGAGCGGCTGGTGGGCGACGAGACGCCGCACGACGCGGCCACGACCAACCCCTACCTGGTGACGGGCCACGCGCTCTACAGCCTCGGCCAGACGTACGACCCGTACCGGGTGAAGCCGGTGCAGCCGTTCGACGTGGAGGAGGCCAGCTCCAGCTCCGTCCAGGAGGAGCTGTGCGCCTGCCGCTGGATCGACCGCGGCGACATCGTCGACGAGGCCGACTACCTGTACCAGCTGGGCAAGCGGGATGTGCAGCCGGTAAGCGTGCCGCGAGCCGGCTGAGGGTGCCGGTGCCGGTGCCGTCTGGTCCGCGGAGGTGGGCGGCGCGGTGGATGGCCGAGCGGTGGGCTCGTGGCACCGTGCCACCGACGCCGGCACGATGTGTTGTGTAAACAGAGCCTGTCGGCAAACAGCCGGCGGTCAGGAGGGGGTCGGGCCGGCCAGGGGCGGGGGTCGGGCCGGCCAGGGGCGGCGGCCGTACACAGGACGGGTCGCCGTCCCGCAGGGGCGACGCCAGGCAGCGGCACCGGTCGACTGGTGGGCCCCCGGAGCTCGGGTGACCACAATAGACGCGTGGGCAGACGCGTGGGCAGGCTCGCCCGGAGACGATCGCGGCGTATTTGGAGGGGTGCCAGGTCGCGGAGCCACGTGACGGGACGTGATTCACAGCCGTCCGGGTGGAAATGGGGGAGGGAGACAAGCCTGGCGACCGGCACCTGACAGGAGACGGAAATGGCGAGGTGTGGCTATTCGAGGCCGTCACAGTTGGAGCGTCACAGTTGACAGGTCATTCACTCAATGCTAACCGGTTTTGGGCAGGTAGCGTCATGTACTAACCCGTCCCGTCTCGGGGGTCTTCAACCGCCCCCCTCAGGTTTTTCGCGGATAGCGGATGAACGGCGCGAGGCAGCACGCCCAAATTTGGCATATCCTTTCCCACATCAATTTGACATGCTGATTCAAAATTTATAGGTCAGGTCATCTAGGGCCAATGAGTTAGTCAAGGTCAAGTGAGGTCACCTCCAAAAAAGTTCAACCAGTCGTCACGCTTTAACGGATAGAGATATTTTAATGAAACTTTCAGCGTTTGCTTATCTTTACGGATACAACAAGACGTACGAGTGGAATTTTTCTTCTTTTTTTTCGTTTTTGCCTACACATAAATTTTGCGTATTTGCCAAATTGCAGTTCAAATAGAGGATTCTGGCTAAAGTAAGCATTTGGGGGGGCAAGTTGACTTCAAACAACGTTTCTCGGTCTGCTCTACCCATTGGAAAAGGAAAATTAAAGAAAAGTTGAAAACTCAAAATTCTGAAATTTCACAACAACAAAAAAATCATTTTTTTGGAGGCCAAAAAATATAGCCCTGGTTGATTTCGCTGTCCTTTTCTCATTCTAAATAAATTATGTTCTTTCATATATCACCCCAAAATGAACTCCCCGGAGTCAAAAACATAATGAAATCGTGAAAAGTCGTGAAAATCTATCCCCCTGGTGATGTCTCTCTTCGGGATATTTTTTTGGGAGGGTGGACCCGGACCCTACTCGTCGAACGCTTTCCGATGACACCTATTTCGTTTTCGTGCGATGCTTAGTTTGCATTTTAGAGGGGGTCTTCAACCGCCCCCCCCCCCCCGAGACGGGGTATGAGGATTTGACCGGAAAGACGGCGCGGGCTAAGATTATGTTTTGGCTGATCTGATTTTCCTGCCCACTGGCGGATCAGAGGCATCTTCATAGAGGGAGAGCACAACCGTCTGCAGACGGCTATGTTTATTTTGCTTAATTCCTGAGCAATCACTTTTCTGCTTAGCATGCCTCGCGTTTTGGATGAGGCGGAGTGAGTTGTGGATTTGGACGAGAGGAGAAATTAACCTTTACTATACTCAGCCGTTGGAGAAAGTAACCCCTTATTCCGAGAGCTTCGCTGCATGGGGTACATTCTTGGGTGCCGAAAGTAAATTTGCAACCTTTGAGCATAATTGTATCCCGGGACCACACGCTCGTCGTGGCCACGAATACCTACTTCACCATTGAGCCCCACTTTTCGGTACTTGGATCAGAGGCGCAGCCAGGGGGCGGTCCCCCCTCCACCCTACCCCCTACTTAGCAATCGAAATACTCAAATACGCGATTCGCACGCCGAAAGCTTTCTGTTTATTTTTTTTAGTTCGTTGCCCTTCACCCCACCCCACCCCCCCACCTAGGAAAATCCTGACTGGGCCACTGTTCATGATAATAAGCTATTCGTGCATTTATATGTACGGACAGAATTTCAGGGGTGGAGCTTTGCACCCTCCTGAGGGACCCGGGTCCCACATTGTGTGCTCCTTCCATAATAATTTTGGTAAAGTTCTGCCCCTGGACGGAAGCTAAGTACATAACGGCACGAGTTTTGTTGTGCTTTAATGTTCCCAATGCTCCGAAATATTATTACAAAGGTTAAGGTTGCTTACTTTCACTCCTACCAAAACTATGACATTTTGCATTATCTGATTTAAGGTAAGTCATCAACAATATTCAGTCACTTAGTCGGCAAAAATATTGGCGCACCTAAATAGGTCGAAGCCTATTTTTCACCTCATATGACTAGCATTGATTTTCCCCAATGAATGCCCTGGATATTCATTATCGTCACGTGATTTCGTGTCGCGTACTTCAGAGATTCGACTTTTCTTACCAAAATGCAGATTAATGTTTTTTTTCGAATTCATGAAAATAGAAGTGAGGTGTTCGTGTAACTTGATGTGCTATGTGCAATATTTCGCACTTGCGACAGCTTTATCCTTGAAGGCTCCTCACGACTCGAGAAAAGAATAAATACAGCCGAAACTAACAACAGCTTCAATAACAGGACACCATGAGGTACAGATCTAAAGATCATCTCACTTGGTTTTCATCTGGTTGACCCGGGACTAGGTCATATCAAAGATATGCCATATTGTATCATTGCATGCAGGTCATTATGTCGCATCACTAAACATGGAGTGCTGTTATGGAAGAATACATACCCATAAACATTGTAGATGTCATATATATATATATATATATATATATATATATATATATAAATATCAAGTCGTCGAGACCTTTTGTATTTTTCTCTAAATGTCTGCACTTCCACAGAAATTGGACACCATAAGGTCCACCCCTCACGGATTGCTGCAAGGCCCGGTTTGCCAGTTTCCCGTCGCAACGGTGTGATATCCGCTCGCGTAAGGCATCTGCAACACAGTCTGCAACGCGCGAGCGGTGTAACATGTTTGTTGCACCAGCTGGACCGGCGTCTTCAATGTACCCTCACAACGGCTAAAATAACGACTCTATTCATTTCCGTTCTTCTGACTGACACGACTGACTCAGCGCCAAAAATAGCCTTGCATTCCGGGCAGTGTTCATTGGCAGAGCCGATGGGCTGTTGAGAGGCTGTGGCTTTCCCTGGCTGGGCGCTGTATGACCCATACAGTGTACCCTGGCTGGGCGCTGTAGTGAAGTAATCCTGCATAACCACATTCATATTCAGAATACGACACAAAACTACAGAACAAATATGTTTTAAGTTGCTCTATGCAAGTGCTTGGAGGATTTTCATAGAAAGAACCAAGTGAATATAGATTCCTTGTTAATTTTTTTATATTCAGTAAACGGTATAATTATTGGTTTGGCCATACAAAAGCAGCAGTAGAGCAATTTGTTGCATACATGAAGTGTTTGGAAACCCCCTCTTACCCTACTACCACTACTGCCCAGCCATGATGCAATGGGCATTTACGAAGTTTTGCACAAGTTGGTGAATGGCACAGTATGGCATGATTCCATATAGCACACAGGAACAATGTGATAATTGAAGGAGACCAATGCACATGCTAACATTAATCACCAGACTGCATCCATGACATGTTCACCAAGTTGACATTGTAGGTATAGGGCCTTAATTCGCATAAATTGTTTGAGGCGTGTTTTCTCAATGTGAACCACGCCATCGATAGATTAATTCTGGGGATGGTCCCTTTCGGTTCAATGCCACCGCCATGCTAGCAAAAGAAGATAAAACCCTCAAGCTTCAATGAAGTATATATATGCTTTACAAACGGCGGGGGAACTAATCGTAGGAAAAGCGCCATAATAGCGGTAAAATAAAAGCACCATGTTTAGTAGATTTATCAGTATAGTCCAAAACTAGAATAGAATTCAGCAGCATTCTGAAATAAAAAGCGCTTCTGGTATATAACGTCACGTGGCGTGTGTTTTGCCTAGTTTAAACTAACTATACTAGAACTGCGGACTTTGGAGTACCTGTTGGTGTGGCGCTCCTTGAGTGAAGCCCACTTAACCCGGATACACACCGCCAGTGCCAGCCATAAGCATGACCACTGTGAGGGTATTTTACTTGGCGGAGTTACATAAGTAACGGGGTATTTTACTTGGCGGAGTTACATAAGTAACGGTGTGCCAGAATTGGTGAAGTGGGATGACCGGTTCTGTGTTGGTTAATCTAGGTGGGAAAGGCATTGTTTCGCCGTGCGACATGTCGAAAAGTACGAAGCATTGTAATCGCATAATTCGTGTTCTATGCATTCTTTCTAAAAATGGTAGCATTTCTCATCGAAGAGGTAATATGGAGATGAGGTGAAGCTAAGCATTTTACAGCTTGATGCAGTTACTTGATATCTGATGACTTTCAACAATGTACCTGATGGGTGATTAGCCGCTGCCATTTCCGGGCAATGAGCAGTTTTCACACAACTTTCTCAAATTCGCACGATACTTGAGTAAAGTTGGTCTCGGTGCTCAGGCTGGGTGAATTCTTACATTTGCATTCATCTGGAGATGGGTGAAGGTCTCTGAGATCGGGAAAGATGCGGAGTTCGAATGTGGGTTTTTGAGGTGCCAGAAGGATGTTAGCCGTTGCTCCTTTTCCCTCACGATGTCAAGTCGAAATTCGCTCGGTATGCAGAAGTGCGCACGGGACAGTGATCAATGGAGTCATGGCGTCCCCCCCCCCCGTGCTCTCAGGAGCACCAGGTATCCGTACAGTGCGCTGTGCCAGCCACGGGGAGCTTTAGTGCTAATGGGTGGTGCTTGAGCACCACCCAGCTTTTGTAAATTCAACTTTTGTGCCATGAGTAGGTGTAGAAAAGCACGACCTGAAAAAAAAACACAAGGTCGTGCAAAGGCGTCAACTGGAATTATCGAAACAATTCGGAGACCTCCAAACTGGTGGTGCCATCCGAGCAGCGGCTCGCCTCTTCACGGCGCGGCAGACGGCCGCCACCACGCGCGGCGCTGGTTACAGTCCAGAAAAGATGGCGCTGCCGTCGACCTGTGTGCCCGTCGCACTCACGCAGAACGCAGCCGGCGTGACGGCCTGCCGCTACAAAGCTGACCGTCGCGGGCCGCGTGGGCAGTCGGCGCCTCCGCGTCGGCGCCGACGCGTCCCGCCGTCCAGCTGCTGTCCCTGGGCTGGGCCGACCGCCGGGTCGGGTGGTCAGGCCGCGTTCGAGTCTCGCGGGTGTTCGGCGGCGGGAGTCGCCATCAGCAAAAGGGCCGGGCGAGTGCCATGGATGGGCCTCGGTCGCTATTCATGAGCCGACTGGCGCGTGATGGCAGAGTCTGCCAGCAAGGCGCCGTCAGGAAATGGCTCTGACCCGTCAGCCTTCGTCTCCCTATGCGACCGTGTGGCATACTCACGCGTGATTGACGAGATGCAATTGGTGCAAGCAGAGTAGGCGGGTCAAGTCGAGTGACTTGGAACGCAGGTCAACGAGAGCCAACTGCGGATTGTGCGTGAGGCTAGGGGTTGGGTCGACCCGTGGTACCTACCAGGCACGGGCCTGGTGTGCGCGACCGCGTACACATCACCACGTGGCGCGGGAAAATTGTCTTGGAAACTGTGCGATCGGTAGGAGTCCGTCAAGAGGTTTTTGCGATCACAAGGAATAATAAGAAGCGACCATCATGCCGTACCGGTACAAGAAGCTTAAGGTGTTTCGGGTAAGTGTGATTTCTTGCAAGTGGAAAGCACTGCATAGCGTGCATAACTAAGGTGGTGTGAAACTTCGCTCAGGGCTGACGTGCTGAGCAAATGTGCGCTTTGAGCTCATTGGATATGGAGATTTTCTGACAGATATATTATAAAAAAACTATGCGTATCGCACGGGTAACTCCAATCGATTGGCCTTTAAATTGGAACTCGTCGCCTACCGACAGATCCCAGCCCGGGTTTTCCATGTCTTAGATTTTCTTTTAGACACTGTGGATACGCTAGGATAGTTTATGTGCGAGTAAAGCACAAGGTATAGTCGGTGTGGGTGTTTTGCTGTCTATCTTTCGGCTTTGCATCCGCAGTCCCGCCCATCCATACCCTGTAACCTCTTCTGGTCACAATTGTGCAGATGATTGGCACACAAATAATATACACAAATTGTGTCTTAATCATCGTTTTCTAGAGAAATGACCCCCATCCACGGACCACCCCTCCCAACAACCACCACCATCATGGATTTTGTCACAATCGAGGCAGTGGCTTACCGAAGAGGCCAAGGGAGTTCCCTTCCCCATGAGAGGTTTTTGGGGTCACAAGAATTGCGCCGGGGATCGCAAAATAGTTGCATCGGGTCCCATAAAAATCCCACTGAGCCTCAAAAAAATCGAACCGACACCCATGAAAATCACATTGAGGGCCCCCAAAAGTTGCGCACGTGCTCCTGAAAATGTTGTCGGCCCACCTAAATCGCACCTGGGCCCTGAAAATCACGTTTGGTCTTCAAAAATTGTTCCGGCACCTACAAATGACGCTGGGGGCTCCAACATGTGGGACTGGCCCCTGTAAATCAAGCTGGAGGTCCCAAAAGGTCGAGCCGACACCCTAGAAAATCGTGCTCATGGCCAAAGGAGTGGGGCCGGTGCCTTTGAAAATCACGCTTAGGTCCCCAAAAGTCGCGCTGGGCCCTTTCAAGGTTACGCAGTGGGACCCAAAAACGTCAGGCCGGGGCCCAGGAAATCACGTTGTGGGTCCCAAAATGTCGGGTTTGGGCCAGCGGAAATCACACCTGAGGTCCAAGAAGTCTCGCGTCTGGGCCCCTTGAACCGGGGTCCTCGAAAATCATGATGGGACCCCAAAAGGTCGGGCCGGGCCACTGAAAATCATGCTGAGCCCGAGGGTCCCAAAACGCCACGCCCGAGCCGGTGAAAATCACACTAGGGGCTGGACAGGTCGCACCCGGATCCAAAAGTCGCCCGGGGCGACGAAAATACAATCCGGACATGGAAAATCACTCTCGGGCCCAACAATCGCGCCAAAAGCCTATGAAACGTGTTGCCCCCCCCCCCAGGTGTCGAAGCCGCTGAAACTCGCGCTAGGGATTCCAACAAATAACATCGGGGCCCAAAGCATCGCACTGTGACCCAAACAAGTCGCGTCGCAGCCTTTGACAATCTCACTGGGGGCCAATAGTTCGAACTGAAGCCCCAAAAGTCGCAGCTGGCCTCCTAAAATCATTTCTTACCCGGAATGTCACTGCAACCTTAAAATTCGCGTCATGGACCATAAAAGCCCCGTCGTGCCCCGGAAAAGTAGTGTGTCGTGGCATCGCAAAACAAATCGCACCGGGGGCCCGAATAATCGTGCCGGGGCCCAAAATATTGCGCATGAGGCCATAAAAAATAGCTCGACCTCGACAAAAATCACATCGTTACTCGATCGAATCGACCCGAGCGCCACCGGAAAGTTCAGAACAGGTCCCGAAGGAGGATTCTACGAAGTGTCTTTCTCCTCTGGAGGGTGTCATCGGCCGAAAAATAGTTCGTTGAGCAGCCGTGGTGACGTGTCAAGGGGCAAATTTCGCCTCGCTCCCAAGAAGGGTGGGCTCCCAAGAATCGCGCCGGCGTCCCCAGAAGTTGCGCTGTGGCCCGACAAGTTCGCGTCGGAGCCCGCACAATTCTCGTGGGAGCCCCAAATAAATACAGCGGCCTCGGAAAACCCGCACCTGGCTGTAAAGTATGCGACGTGTGCCGTCGATGTCGCGCTGGGCCCTCAGCTAGATACACCGCACGCCATCAACTCGCGCCGAGTCCCCACACCCAGATATTGCTCTCGGGACAAAAAAAAATCCTATCGATATTCTCCAAAATAACGGGACCTTGGATCATTTGGATGGTCGTTGCACCGTAATCCGCAAGTTCATTCCTTTATCCATGTGAACAGATTGGAAATTGAACAGCAAACCAGGGATAATGAGGGTGCGAGAACCTTGCGGGCGTCCTGGGATGCTATGTATGGTTGCATTTTGCTACTTTTTTCATTGTCAGGGTGGTTCAGGCACGATACATATGGGTCCAATCTATTGTGTCCTATGTCCTGATACACATCGCGCTTCGCAGATTTGATAAACGTTGTAGAAATATGTACGGACACAACGCGTTGCCTTTTGCACGGTGACCTAGACGTTATCCACGATCAAGCGCGTGTGGACGCGAAAGATCAAGGACTGGTCGAAACGCAGTAGGACCCGAATAAGATACAAACGCGACCAGGCATGTGTCAACATCCTGTCTCAGAGGATCGCCATCCAATCGGTGAATCTCCGCGTGAAAAAGAGACTGCATCACCGACGTCACCAAATGTAAACAGAAGTGCAGTCCAATCCGTAAATCCTTCTGGAAACATCCAATTCTAGCTGAGCAAATCCAGCGTTAGGCTACCCTCAGCCTTGCGCTGTTCGTTCCTCAGGTCAGCGGCCGTCCTATTGACCGCACCGCGGCTCTCGCTGCTTGCAAGTGTAGCTGCTGCTTACCTCATCTCTGTGCCGACCGACAATGATTATCGGAAACATATGCGAAATGTCCTAGTTGTTTGCCTCTTTCATTGCCATCACCACTCACCCGGACGAATGCACTTCCATGTGCCGGAAGTAAATGGGTATGGTATGCTGTTGTTGGCGTAATTCGCCACCACAGCAACACGCTCAAGCGTGGCAAAATCGCTTTAAGTGCCGCCTCGGCACTTGAAGTGATTTTGTGGATCAAGCGATTGTCATTTTGTGGATGTGGATGCGACTATGTGGAAAAACCTGCAGTCAGCTAAGTTGCGCCTGATGCGAAGCTCCATGAATTGCTGGTAGGTCCACCTGTCATGTCTTCTTGAACCTCGGGTCGCTCTGTGACTTCGTCGGGTCGGTCGTGCTCTCCAAAATCTGGCCTGCGTTAATCACTGCGATGCTTTTAGCCAATTATTCATGCGTCCTACAGTACAGTGCCGGAAAGGGTGCAAGTCAGCACTGCAGTTGCAGATTGCACAATCTAAATTCCGGCAATATCTTTCTCCGACTACAGAACTTAATGGGATTGTATCATTTAACGTTAAAAAAATGAAGCAATTTGTTTTGTCACATGCCCTCAAGACGCCAAGTCTACTTACTTGTGCACCATGCCAATCTTTCGTCGCTGCATTACATAAACACAAAATTATACAAGCGTTTTCGCTCAGTGTAGCTCTGTTTTTGTGACGTTTAGTGCTGTCCAATATTAATCAAATAATCAAACCATGCTAGCAGTAAATTGGGTTTAGTTCAGTCTCCAATGTGTTGTATTGCTCTTTGAACTTGAAAAAGAGGGACCGTGAAGAAAGAGAGCTTCCCGGCCATGGTGAAGCCGCCGGAATATTCGACCTGATTGACGTCCAACGTATGGACAAACTGATTAAGCGCATGTCCGGTCTCCGTATCTGCCACCTGGTTCAGATAGCGCCTCCTCCCCCTCCGCTGCCCTTGTGCACGCTGGTCGTGTGTCGTCCGAATGATAAGCGATCATCATCGACGCCTCTGCAGTGTGCCGGTGGCGGCGGTGCAGTGGTGTCGCGAGCAGCCCCCCTCAGCCGGCGACACGTCCCGGCGCGACCGGCCAGTCCCGCGAGGAGACCCCACAGGCCGACCGACGTCACCAGGCGACATGCACGCCGGACGCGGCGATGCGCGCGACACGACCGGGCGGCGGCGTTCCGGCGAACTAGGCCGGTGGCCGGCGGACACGCGCCGCGAGCCGGCGCGGCCGGCGGGGCTCGTCCGGTGGAGGAGCGCCGCCAGCCTGCGGACGGGCGGCGCGGCCCCCGGCACGGGAGGAGCGGCCCCCGCCACGGGCGGCGCCGCCCCCGGCACGGGCGGCGCGGCCCCCGCACGGGCGGCGCCGCCCCCGGCACTGGCGGCGCGGCCCCCGTCACGGGCGGCGCCGCCCTCGTCAGCCGGCCGTGGAGTCGACAGCGCACCGGCGCCAACGTGCGCCGGCTGATGGCTCGGCTGCAGAGCGCGCCAGAGCCGGCCGCGCGCGCCGCCTGGGTGGACCAGGCCCGGGACGAGCGTGTCGCGGCCGGCGACGGGCCGCGGCCCAGCACGACCGACGCGTCTCGACTCCGGCTTCGTCTGAGGTCTGGCGAACTGCACACCGACTCGGCGCGCCAGCCTCAGCCCCGACCCAGGAGCATGGTGGCGGTGGGGACACGGCGGAACGGCGAGCGGCTCTGCGGCGCGACAGAGGTCGGGTATCCATACGATGACCACATTGTCGAAAACGCCATGCAGAAATGGCAGAATGGATCGGAGGGCAGCGGATGCGCAGGTGCCACCATCCATGTGGAAAAGCTAGAAAAAGGCAGCGAGCAACATGTTGCGAGAAATCCGGTGGTCAAGACTGGCATTACGGAACGACGTGCGGGTGACGACAGGTTGTTAGCTCGCAGTGCCATCATGAAGAATGGCGACACAGAATTTGGTCAGAAAGACTGCGCATTACCTACAGGATATTTTGTTGCCGGCTCAAAGTACCAACATGCCATGGAAGAGAGAACGCGTTGTCATGACCACCCGGCCTTCAGCACCTCTCCACGCCGATTTGTGCTTCTGAACGAAGCCGTCTACCGGCCGATAAGAGAACGGTCAAGGTCAAGATCGGGACGTCTCGCCTGAGTCACAATCACCAGATACTGACCGCCTGGCTGGTGTTCGTGGTAGTGCATCTGAACCCGAACTGGTCCAGCAGCCCGAGCCCTCCGCTTCGGGTCCCGACCGGGAGAGGTCCATCCCGCCTGCATCCAAGCCGACCCAGAAGAAGCTCAACTCCCCTGAACCCCGCGTCGTCCAGGAGCCCGAGCTGCCTGGGTCTTCACCCGTCCAGGAGCCCGAGCTGCCTGGGTCTTCACCCGTCCAGGAGGATCTCGAAGTATCGGATCCCGGACCGACACAGAAGCCTGACGGCGTGGACCCCGTGTCCGATGCACGAGCTGATCACGGACCCCGTGTCCGTGCACGGGCTGTTCACGGAGCCCGTATGCAGAGCGGCTGCGGCGGCTCGCAGGCTGGCGGCCATGCCCGAGCCTCCGGCCAGGGAGTGGTACCTCCGACCCTCCCCGGACGACCACCAGCGCACCTGGAGCGGACGGGGCGACAGACGCCGCCGCATGAGGGTGGCGGGAGATCGCACCAAGGTGGCGCCGGTGCGTGTGGGTCTGCACCGCCGGCTGGTTACCGATCCTTCTCACCTCTCCGGCCGTGAGGGCGCTCAAGTACTTCCGACAGTGTGGTCGGCACTCGTGGATGAGGCTCTTCGCAGTCAGCTCTGTCTAACCTGTGTCCGATTCGGTGAAATCTTCCCAGAAAATAGTCGGATATTTTACCAGATGGCTTGATTCAGTGACTGTATTTCAAACTCCATCAAAGCAGCATGGAGCAGCAGCAGCAGCTGCTGCTGCTCTTGTCAGCCATAGTTGGTGCATACCTACTAGAGTAACACCATTTGCTTGTCGGTACAATTTGACCCAACAAAACTACCGATAATATCCTGCGAGTATCGCCAACGGCATGAACACTATTGTTGCATGCAGTACAGAAATGCAGACGCTGATTCAGGTGCATTGCACACGATGACAACAGGAGAGGCCGACACCCATGGTGGACGATAAGCCAAGCCGTGTGAGCGAAAGACGACCACACTTATCAGATATCTTCGCATTGCTTTGTATGCAGTCACGTTCACCGCCAGACGTCCAGACGATTGCTATGCGGCCTCCCAAGTCAGTTATTAGGGGTTTAGGGCGCATCAACTGCAGTGGTTATGCAGCGCCCATAACACATGTGCCCTCCCAATGGATTCCAATGGATTTCGTGATATCCTTCGAACCGCTAAGCGAAGCGATTCCATTCCATTGTCAGTTGGTCAATATTTGTGTTTCGCAGCTTTTGGTTTAAAATTTGCGACTAGGGTATGCCAGTTTGCCCAGGTAAGATGTGTATGATATCGTCGTATATATATATATATATATATATATATATATATATATATATATATATATATATATATATATATATATATATATATATATATTATATCTTCTTACATTTCTTTGCCCTCCGACGGGTCAATTAATGTTATTGATGATGATTTCGAGCGAATGTTTTGGATGATGGATATTCGGCGGTTGTTGTAGCCGCGCTGGTTTCCACTTCAGCGCCGCGTGTTGTGACAGTGTGCCACTGGCAGTTGTGGTTTGGGGCACCATGTCAGAAGATGTACTGGTGACGCCCACAGCCTGATTTGACCCGCAGTCGTGCACCGCAGGGTGTCTTGTGATGCCTGCTTATTGCCACAGACGCTGAAGGATACCATGACAGTATTCTTGATGTGTTCATTTCTTCAGCTCTGACGCAGTTTAGAAATGAATTCGAAAATTATCGACATTGTAGAGCTGAGAACTTGGGCCTGTTCTGAGACGTTTGCTAATGACTTAAGTATGATAGGTGAGCATGAATCGCCATATCCAATCCCAAACAGCATGATCGACTTTACTTTGGTTCGCAAGCGACAAAACTTTGAGCCCGTCAAGAGATCGTCGCAGCAGCCTCTGCACTGGGGATGGTGGGAAAACGCTGCGCTTGGGCACGGCTTCGTACTCGGAGCTGACCCGAATAGTCCGTCTATCGACGAGCCTCCGAATCATCCTGTGTGTCCCGGCCTCCACTACATCGGCTTATGTCGGTGGTACATTGACTCTATTCCAGCACTAACTCAGACTCCACTGCATCGGCATATGCCGGTGGTACATTGACCCAGACTCTACTCAGACACTGACTCAGACTCCACCGCATTGACACATATCGGCAATGCACTGAGTGGAGCGAGCACGTGAGTGTAGTCGGTTGTCATCCGAGATGATCGGCGCACGGAAAAGCTAAACACGTGGAGCGACGGCCCGCCGATGAGTGTCGGGCAGCCTCGCCTCAGGCGGCGCGCTGTTTGTTTTGGCTGTCGTGTGTTCACACACGCCACCGGTTGCTCTTCGACGACCACACCCTACTCGCACTGCCCGGCTGAGGCCTCGCGTCAGGTCTGGCCGACCTGACGTGACGTGCCGTGACGTGACCTGACGTGACCTGACCTGACGTGACGTGACGTGACGTGACGTGACGTGACATGACGTGACGTGACATGACATGACATGACATGACATGACATGACATGACATGACATGACATGACATGACATGACATGACATGACATGACATGACATGACATGACATGACATGACGTGACCTGACCTGACCTGGTCTGCGGGCAGATGAACGAGCGCGGCACGGGACTGAGGTCGCGCGGCCAGGTGCAGGACTTCGAGAAGCTGCGGGCGCAGTGTCTGCGCACCGGCCGCCTGTTCGAGGACCCAGAGTTCCCGGCCACCGACTGCTCCATCTTCTTCTCGCGCTCGCCTCCGCGACCGTTCCAGTGGAAGCGGCCGCACGTGAGTGTTCGGGCGCTGCACGGCCGCCTTCGGCACGACGGGTGGTGGTGGTGGATCGGGGTTTAGGGGCGCGTCGGCACGCAGTCGAGCCGTGTCGCCAGCCACGCTTCGGGTTTGGCATCGCTGCGCCAGACGCGAAGCGTCCAGTCTCGCGGTGCTGTGCTGCGGTGTGCTATCTGTCGCAGGAGTCAAATATGTCAGACGTGTTCGCTTCGTGATGCCGGTCCTAATGAATCCGCCGATGTTTTGTGCTGCAATCTTCAGACGTGCCATTTGACGGCGAGCAACACCGCCGAGTGCATCCAAGATGCGTGGGGCATCGCCGGAATTTAATCGGCGTACTCCCTTATTTAACAGCATCTACATCTGTCGTTCAAATGACCTGATGTATTTCTCTTTCAGGAAATAGCCACCAATCCGAAGTTCATCACACAGGGCGCTTCTCGGTTCGACGTGCAACAAGGAGAACTGGGTGCGTTGTTCACATTTTATGTAGGAGCAATTGGATGTTCAATTCACCTAGCAGATAGGGTATCCTAACATTACTCACCTTTACCATTTCAATTAATGCTACATTGTGTTTTCTGCACACACATGTCTGCTGAGTCACTGGGTCTTAGCCAGGACGTTCAATGTGCTCCTCAATCCGGCACACACATCTGCTGAGTTACTGGGTCTTAGACATTTTAACCGGACTTACACCTCCAATGTGTATGGTCATTGCTGTGCAGTTTGAGTCTTGCGTTGAAGGAGATTGAATGCATGGTTGTTGTGTTATGTACTTTTAGTAGTGTCCTAACGCTACCGACGAATTTGCATATTTATCCTGCGCTGACGGCATGCAGTGCAATAGCTGGGGGGTTTTGTGGTGCACACCAAAGAAAAATCACTGAGAAGCATCAGTGGACATTAACTATCCTAACAAAATGCTTACCGTATATTCCAACACATCACACATGAGCTATGTCTTATTGTTCAGGTATTAGTATCACGAAGAAGGATGAAATCCGAGCGACTGTACTGTCGTAGATATATAAAAGAAGTACATATTGCACTCATCCCAATCCAAACCATCCCGACTAATGCGTTGCTGACGTATCAGTAACATAGTTCGTGCAGCGTTTTGTGTCACAATTATTTCATGCAGAATTACTCATAGCACCTGCTTCACCATAGCAACAGAAAACAAATAATGACGTACTTTTTATGTCGTGTTTTATCACGCATATAAAAATATGCGTGGTGGAGCAGAATTTATTTAAATCATGAAACAAAAAGTGAGTCATTCATTTTTTGCGGTGGTGAAGCAGGTCTTTAGAGCAGGTCTTTAACTTCCGGATTCCACCGAAAGCGGAAGCGAAACTCGCGCTGATCGACTGTCGCATACATGACCAGATCGAGTGTCGCATATGTGCGATATTTTAAGAAAAATACGTGCTAGACCACACCCGCCCAACGCATGCTTCGCCATAATATTTCCTCTGAAGCACGTGTAATCCTTGTTCAAAGAAAGCGTTTTGTGGTGGTACTGAATCCATCACCGCAATAGCTCACCGTATCCAGCGCCTCGCCCTACATCAGGCTTCCTGCATCCGCTTCTTTCCTCTGAACATGCAGCTGCACATGCTGCTGGTGAAATGCTCGATGTGTATTGGCCAGATGTATCGCTCTGATATTCGTTACGTGCCTGGATTGTGTTGCTGTTCCACAGGGGACTGCTGGCTCTTGGCGGCGGTGGCCAATGTCACCACTGTTGCTGTTCACAGGGGACTGCCGGTGGCGGTGGCCAATATCACCACTGTTGCTGTTCTACAGGGGACTGCTGGCTGCCGGCGGCCAATATCACTACTGTTGCTGTCCACAGGGGACTGCTGGCTGCTGGCGGCCGTGGCCAATATCACGCTGAACAAAGATCTGTTCGCTCAGATCGTGCCCGACGATCAAGAACTGGACGACAATTACGCCGGCATCTTCCACTTCCGGTGCGTACGTCACGACACCCCCGCTCTCCGAAATATATTATCAGAACGATATATAATGCCATCCACGGATGATTGGAGGACGTGGTTATATTTTTCCGTCTGCACCACTGTGAGCAGACGACATTGTACCTCAATGGAAGCCGAGTGGTACCCCTGACCTTAGCTCGGGAATAACATCCGGGAGCACTATTCTCGGGAGACATCGCCAGCTGTTCACCTGCCAAGTGGCAGCCGAGCTACTTTGAATTGGCTCACTTTTCCGATCAATCAACTCACTCCGTGTTTTTAGTACACCTTAAGGGTCGATGCCTGTACGGTCAGAGATGATCGGACACCGCCCCGCCAGCTATCGGATTACCTCTGTACCTCGATTGAGTACACTTTAACGGTCGATGTTGGCATGTCCGGGCCCCAAGGATGCAGATGAAAAAGTGGAGTGTCATAGCCCTCTGCCCCTGGTCGATTTGTTCAGACAATTTAAATCGAATGTTTTAGATGTTCTCAAGGCCTATAATGACACCGGCAACCTTGTTGCTTCCAAATGAGGTTATGGGCCTGGATTAATCCTTGATTATCTTTTACGACTCCAAATTTTGTGCGAGTAGCATTCTGCGTGAACAATATGTGTGAATATTTTGTGATTTTGTGATCAGAGTATGAAAATCTCAACCACTGACATTCTTGCACATTGTAAAGTAGTTCTCCTAATGCCACGGTATTAGATGGACTTGCTCACCAACAACCTATGTGGTCATGTGACCATGGATTATAATAGTACAACGCTGTTGTGTGTATGGTTCTTGTAGTCAATGATCTCTATAACCTGTTAACCTCAGATTCTCGCAGTATGGACGACGGGTGGTTATGTTCATCGCTGACCTCTGTGACCTGGTGACCTCAGATTCTGGCAGTACGGCCGCTGGGTGGTTGTGGTCATCGCTGACCTCTGTGACCTGGTGACCTCATATTCTGTCAGTGCGGCCGCTGGGTGGTTGTGGTCATCGCTGACCTCTGTGACCTGGTGACCTCAGATTCTGGCAGTACGGCCGCTGGGTAGATGTGGTCGTCGACGACCGACTTCCCACCTACCAGGGCCAGCTGTCGTTCATGCACTCGGCCGACAACCAGGAGTTCTGGTCGGCCCTGCTGGAGAAGGCCTACGCCAAGTTAGTGCTCGAATAGGAGACGAACTGTGGGTGGGTCGAGGTGGACGGCCTCTCCGCCGGTCCACTGTAGCGGGAGGCCAGCAGGGCAGGCGGACGGTCCGCCTCAGCCTGCGCGGTCTGGGATGATGGGACACCGCCCCGCCAGCTGCCCGGCTGCTGGGCTGACGAGTGAGGCACTGGGTCGACCTCTCGCAGCCTCACTTTGACATTGTATGCGATTGTAGGCGTAAATGTTGAGTTTAAATGGATGATTTCGGTACTTAAATAAATCGGCAGTGTGACTGTAGTCTGCTCTGGTGCTCCTGTTCCTCACATGTGTACGCTATTAGGTGCGCTCCATAAATTATTGATCCTAGCATTTTCATTCAAACTTTTATTTTGTTAAAGGTGTAAAGGAGACTAGCACCAACCGTTTCGTGATGTTCAAACAGGGACTCGGGTGGCTAAAGTTAACTACTATAGGGATGTGTAATAACAGCTGGTTTGTTACGCATTTTATGGACGACCCAACGTAGGCCTGCTTCACAAGCGTATATTTTTGGAAATGTCGACGTGATGCCTGCACATATGCAAGATGCAAACATGTTAAGTGTGCTCAATCGCGTATCTGGGTATGGCAAGTGCCCGTGTTTGCCAAGAGACGTAGATTTGCTTACGTGCCAAGAGACGTGGATTTGCTGACGTGCCACGAGACGTAGATCTGCTTACGTGTATTTGCTCATGTCCATTTACCACACGTACCTGCGTTTCCCTTTTTACCCATTTGTTGGGGAATCCAGCTGATGATGATAATCCAGCCGATTGACCCATTTGTTCGGGAATCCAACCGATAGTGATAATCAGGCAAAGGGTCGGCGTTCTTCCGTATCCGCCTCGCCTCGTGCCCAGCTCGTCTGATGGTGCCCACTGCCCATCCTCGTGTACCGGAGCGTGAGCGCCCCGCCTCGCCTCGTGCCCAGCTCGTCTGATGGTGCCCACTGCCCATCCTCGTGTACCGGAGCGTGAGCGCCCCGCCTCGCCTCGTGCCCAGCTCGTCTGATGGTGCCCACTGCCCATCCTCGTGTACCGGAGCGTGAGTGTCCCGCCTGTCTGCAGACTGCACGGCTCGTACGAGGCGCTCAAGGGCGGCACCACGTGCGAGGCGATGGAGGACTTCAGCGGCGGCGTCACCGAGATGTACGACATCGACCAGGCGCCCGACAACCTGTTCCAGGTCATGCTGAAGGCCCACCAGCGTCAGTCGCTGATGAGCTGCTCCATCGAGGTGAGCCGCCAGCGTCAGTCGCTGATGAGCTGCTCCATCGAGGTGAGCCGCCAGCGTCAGTCGCTGATGAGCTGCTCCATTGAGGTGAGCCGCCACCGTGAGTCGCTGATGAGCTGCTCCATCGAGGTGAGCCGCCAGCATGAGCTCTCGAGGTGAGCCGCCACGTGAGTCGCTGATGAGCTGCTCCATCGAGGTGAGCCGCCAGCGCCGGTACTGAGGAGCTGCTCCATTGAGGTGAGCCGCCAGCGTCAGTGCTGATGAGCTGCTCCATTGAGGTGAGCCGCCACCGTGAGTCGCTGATGAGCTGCTTCATTGAGGTGAGCCGCCAGCGCCAATACTGATGAGCTGCTCCATTGAGGTGAGCCGCCACCGTGAGTCGCTGATGAGCTGCTCCATTGAGGTGAGCCGCCAGCGTCAGTCGCTGATGAGCTGCTCCATTGAGGTGAGCCGCCAGCGTCAGTCGCTGATGAGCTGCTCCATCGAGGTGAGCCGCCAGCGCCGGTACTGATGAGCTGCTCCATCGAGGTGAGCCGCCAGCGCCGGTACTGATGAGCTGCTCCATCGAGGTGAGCCGCGCTATGATGAGCTGCTATGAGGATGTTAGCTGCTCCATTGAGGTGAGCCGCGACCGTGAGTCGCTGATGAGCTGCTCCATTGAGGTGAGCCGCCATCGTGAGTCGCTGATGAGTTGCTTCATTGAGGTGAGCCGCCAGCGCCGGTACTGATGAGCTGCTCCATCGAGGTGAGCCGCCAGCGCCGGTACTGATGAGTTGCTCTTTCGAGGTGAGCCGCCAGCGCCGGTACTGATGAGCTGCTCCATCGAGGTGGGCCGCCAGCGTCAGTGCTGATGAGCTGCTCCATCGAGGTGAGCCGCCAGCGGGAGTCGCTGATGAGCTGCTCCATCGAGATGAGCATGACGTGACAGCGTGTTTGGATACGGTAGGCTAAATGAAGCAAGCTCAGTTTTTGGTTCCTTGTGCAGCCCAGACCTAACTCCGTGCCGCCATGTCCCCCGCTAATGAGCCACGGTCCGAGAGCTGTATGCAGCTGTGGTATGGCACTGACGAATGTGGAGCAATTCGGGGCGATACATTGGTGAGGGTGGAAGTAGTTGGAACAACTGCGAACCACGTGAGGGAACCGGCATGCCTCCTGTGTCTATACATCACGGATGTCCTCAAATCACAAAGCTTGTAATTATCGCCTGGAGCTGCCTCCTGGAAACCTTCCCCCAATTCCCCCAACCCCGCTCCCAAAAAAGTCATCAGTTTAAGTTGTAAATCACGAAAGTGGCAGTTGGTGCCAGTAGGAAGACCCCTGTCCAGTGCCGTTCATTCAAGTGACGCGGAAGCGCGGGAGCAAGGGAGCTTCGGCTCAAGCAGCTTCACGGATGTGGAGGGGCGGAGATGCCTTGTTTTGGTGACAGGTTAACGTGCAACTAGTTCGCATTGTGGAACTCACAATAGAAACTCATAATATTGCACGCAGGGAATTGTAGATGTCATAGGGGATTGGAAGTGACAAGAAAATGTGCATTGTTTGAATTCGGATGTTTGGGATGGTTTTACAGAAGGCAGAACTTGCTGTCCAGAGTCTGCGCTGCGACCAACTATGCATTCAAACTGTATTGTGTAGCTTTAGTCTGGGAGCTTAACGTGCTGCCAGCTCATCTAAATCGAAGCATTGTCGCGAAGCATTTGCGAAGCATTGTTGATATTTGGGCTTTACGGCGTATCCACCATGTTGCTCATGTAGCAAAATTGGAGCATTGCAGCGAGTTCCGAGCCGTCACCCCGTCACCACGGCCTCGACGTCATCAACCCGCTCGGGAGCTGACCTCAGCCGGGGGCCGAGCACGAGCGCGCGTGCTGGCCCTGCTCTGCTCTGAGAGGCCGCGAGATCCCACCACCGACTGAAGGGAGACGTCTGACCAACTGAGCTGCTGGGGCAGATCAGTTGGGTTATTATCTGGAGAACTGAAGCTCAGAAGAGCGCTTCGTGCATTCCAGCTCCATGGATAGCTCTAAATGACCAAACCTGGTCGATGCGCCCTAAAACTAAAATAACCAACCAACCAACTCTATGGATGGCTGGAACGGATAAAATACTCTTCGGCTCTCCTTTGTCTGCTTTTGTGTATTCTCGGACTTAGATGAGCCATTCGTCAAGTTAATAAACGTTGAAAAAGATACATGCACTTACTCACCGCGATACTGAGTATTCAACATTCAACGACCGATTGAACTGAGAAGATAAGATGCGCACATCTTGTATTTACTACACGTTCAAATTTTGCCACAGAACGTCTTTCGTGACACATCGTTAACATGCGAGCGCATATTCTGGCGGCACGTGAGCCCGGCTGCTCGGTTCCGATTCGGCTCGCTTGGTCCCCGCGCGCCGCCCGTGCCGTCCGGCGGCGCGGGCGTGGCCGCCACTGCCACTGGTGTGTTTGTGTTGGCCACGGCCGGCGGGTCGGCTTGACGGGCATGTGCCGGTCATGCCGGCCCGCCGGCAGTTGGCTATGACCGGCGGCCGGCAGCTGTCCGTCAGTTGGCTATGACCGCCGGCAGTTGTCCGTCAGTTGGCTGTGACCGGCGGCCGGCAGTTGTCCGTCAGTTGGCTATAACCGGCGGCAGTTGTCCGTCAGTTGGCTATGACCGCCGGCAGTTGTCCGTCAGTTGGCTATGACCGCGCCGGCAGTTGTCCGTCAGTTGGCTGTGACCGCCGGCAGTTGTCCGTCAGTTGGCTATGACCGGCGGCCGGCAGTTGTCCGTCAGTTGGCTATGACCGCCGGCAGTTGTCCGTCAGTTGGCTATGACCGCCGGCAGTTGTCCGTCAGTTGGCTGTGACCGCCGGCAGTTGTCCGTCAGTTGGCTGTGACCGGCGGCCGGCAGTTGTCCGTCAGTTGGCTATGACCGGCGGCCGGCAGTTGTCCGTCAGTTGGCTGTGACCGGCGGCCGGCAGTTGTCCGTCAGTTGGCTATGACCGGCGCCGGCAGTTGTCCGTCAGTTGGCTATGACCGCCGGCAGTTGTCCGTCAGTTGGCTATGACCGCCGGCAGTTGTCCGTCAGTTGGCTATGACCGGCGGCAGTTGTCCGTCAGTTGGCTATGACCGCCGGCAGTCCGTCAGTTGGCTGTGACCGCCGGCAGTTGTCCGTCAGTTGGCTATGACCGCCGGCAGTTGTCCGTCAGTTGGCTGTGACCGGCGGCCGGCAGTTGTCCGTCAGTTGGCTGTGACCGGCGGCAGTTGTCCGTCAGTTGGCTATGACCGCCGGCAGTTGTCCGTCAGTTGGCTGTGACCGGCGGCCGGCAGTTGTCCGTCAGTTGGCTATGACCGCCGGCAGTTGTCCGTCAGTTGGCTGTGACCGGCGGTCGGCAGTTGTCCGTCAGTTGGCTATGACCGGCCCGGCAGTTGTCCGTCAGTTGGCTGTGACCGGCGGCAGTTGTCCGTCAGTTGGCTATGACCGCCGGCAGTTGTCCGTCAGTTGGCTGTGACCGGCGGCCGGCAGTTGTCCGTCAGTTGGCTGTGACCGCCGGCAGTTGTCCGTCAGTTGGCTATGACCGGCCCGGCAGTTGTCCGTCAGTTGGCTGTGACCGGCGCCGGCAGTTGTCCGTCAGTTGGCTGTGACCGGCGCCGGCAGTTGTCCGTCAGTTGGCTATGACCGCCGGCAGTTGTCCGTCAGTTGGCTATGACCGCCGGCAGTTGTCCGTCAGTTGGCCGCTCGGCAGTTGTCCGTCAGTTGGCTATGACCGCCGGCAGTTGTCCGTCAGTTGGCTGTGACCGCCGGCAGTTGTCCGTCAGTTGGCTGTGACCGGCGGCCGGCAGTTGTCAGTCAGTTGGCTATGACCGCCAGCAGTTGTCCGTCAGTTGGCTATGACCGCCAGCAGTTGTCCGTCAGTTGGCTATGACCAGCGGCCGGCAGTTGTCCGTCAGTTGGTTATAACCGCCGGCAATTGTCCGTCAGTTGGCTATGACCGCTGGCAGTTGTCCGTCAGTTGGCTGTGACCGGCGGCCGGCAGTTGTCCGTCAGTTGGCTATGACCGCCGGCAGTTGTCCGTCAGTTGGCTGTGACCGGCGGCCGGCAGTTGTCCGTCAGTTGGCTATGACCGGCGGCCGGCAGTTGTCCGTCAGTTGGCTGTGACCGCCGGCAGTTGTCCGTCAGTTGGCTGTGACCGCCGGCAGTTGTCCGTCAGTTGGCTGTGACCGGCGGCCGGCAGTTGTCCGTCAGTTGGCTATGACCGCCGGCAGTTGTCCGTCAGTTGGCTGTGACCGGCGGCCGGCAGTTGTCCGTCAGTTGGCTATGACCGCCGGCAGTTGTCCGTCAGTTGGCTATGACCGCCGGCAGTTGTCCGTCAGTTGGCTATGACCAGCGGCCGGCAGTTGTCCGTCAGTTGGCTATGACCGCCGGCAGTTGTCCGTCAGTTGGCTATGACCGCCGGCAGTTGTCCGTCAGTTGGCTATGACCGCCGGCAGTTGTCCGTCAGTTGGCTGTGACCGGCGGCCGGCAGTTGTCCGTCAGTTGGCTGTGACCGGCGGCAGTTGTCCGTCAGTTGGCTATGACCGCCAGCAGTTGTCCGTCAGTTGGCTATGACCGCCAGCAGTTGTCCGTCAGTTGGCTGTGACCGGCGCCGGCAGTTGTCCGTCAGTTGGCTGTGACCGTCGGCCGGCAGTTGTCCGTCAGTTGGCTATGACCGCCGGCAGTTGTCCGTCAGTTGGCTATGACCGCCAGCAGTTGTCCGTCATCTATGACCGCCGGCAGTTGTCCGTCAGTTGGCTATGACCGGCGCCGGCAGTTGTCCGTCAGTTGGCTATGACCGCCGGCAGTTGTCCGTCAGTTGGCTGTGACCGGCGGCCGGCAGTTGTCCGTCAGTTGGCTGTGACCGGCGGCCGGCAGTTGTCCGTCAGTTGGCTATGACCGCCGGCAGTTGTCCGTCAGTTGGCTGTGACCGGCGCCGGCAGTTGTCCGTCAGTTGGCTATGACCGCCGGCAGTTGTCCGTCAGTTGGCTATGACCGGCGCGGCAGTTGTCCGTCAGTTGGCTATGACCGCCGGCAGTTGTCCGTCAGTTGGCTATGACCGGCGCGGCAGTTGTCCGTCAGTTGGCTATGACCGGCGCCGGCAGTTGTCCGTCAGTTGGCTATGACCGCCGGCAGTTGTCCGTCAGTTGGCTAGACCGCCGGCAGTTGTCCGTCAGTTGGCTATGACCGCCGGCAGTTGTCCGTCAGTTGGCTATGACCGCCGGCAGTTGTCCGTCAGTTGGCTGTGACCGGCGCCGGCAGTTGTCCGTCAGTTGGCTATGACCGGCGGCCGGCAGTTGTCCGTCAGTTGGCTATGACCGCCGGCAGTTGTCCGTCAGTTGGCTATGACCGCCGGCAGTTGTCCGTCAGTTGGCTATGACCGGCGCCGGCAGTTGTCCGTCAGTTGGCTGTGACCGGCGGCAGTTGTCCGTCAGTTGCTGCCGCCGGCAGTTGTCCGTCAGTTGGCTGTGACCGGCGGCCGGCAGTTGTCCGTCAGTTGGCTATGACCGCGGCCAGTTGTCCGTCAGTTGGCTATGACCGCGGCAGTTGTCCGTCAGTTGGCTATGACCGCCGGCAGTTGTCCGTCAGTTGGCTGTGACCGGCGGCCGGCAGTTGTCCGTCGGTTGGCTTGCCGGCGGCAGTTGTCCGTCAGTTGGCTGTGACCGGCGGCCGGCAGTTGTCCGTCAGTTGGCTGTGACCGCGGCCGGCAGTTGTCCGTCAGTTGGCTGTGACCGGCGGCCGGCAGTTGTCCGTCAGTTGGCTATGACCGGCGCCGGCAGTTGTCCGTCAGTTGGCTGTGACCGGCCCGGCAGTTGTCCGTCAGTTGGCTATGACCGCCGGCAGTTGTCCGTCAGTTGGCTGTGACCGGCGCCGGCAGTTGTCCGTCAGTTGGCTATGACCGCCGGCAGTTGTCCGTCAGTTGGCTGTGACCGGCGCCGGCAGTTGTCCGTCAGTTGGCTATGACCGCCGGCAGTTGTCCGTCAGTTGGCTATGACCGCCGGCAGTTGTCCGTCAGTTGGCTATGACCGGCGGCCGGCAGTTGTCCGTCAGTTGGCTATGACCGCCGGCAGTTGTCCGTCAGTTGGGGACCGGCGCCGGCAGTTGTCCGTCAGTTGGCTATGACCGCGGCAGTCCGTCAGTTGGCTTGACCGCCGGCGTTGCCGCAGCGTTGTCCGTCAGTTGGCTGTGCGGCCGCCGGCAGTTGTCCGTCAGTTGGCTATGACCGGCGGCCGGCAGTTGTCCGTCAGTTGGCTATGACCGGCGCCGGCAGTTGTCCGTCAGTTGGCTATGACCGCCGGCAGTTGTCCGTCAGTTGGCTATGACCGCCGGCAGTTGTCCGTCAGTTGGCTATGACCGCCGGCAGTTGTCCGTCAGTTGGCTATGACCGGCGCCGGCAGTTGTCCGTCAGTTGGCTATGACCGCCGGCAGTTGTCCGTCAGTTGGCTATGACCGCCGGCAGTTGTCCGTCAGTTGGCTATGACCGGCGCCGGCAGTTGTCCGTCAGTTGGCTATGACCGCCGGCAGTTGTCCGTCAGTTGGCTATGACCGGCCCGGCAGTTGTCCGTCAGTTGGCTTTACCGGCGCCGGCAGTTGTCCGTCAGTTGGCTATGACCGCCGGCAGTTGTCCGTCAGTTGGCTATTACCGCCGGCAGTTGTCCGTCAGTTGGCTGTGACCGGCGCCGGCAGTTGTCCGTCAGTTGGCTATGACCGCCGGCAGTTGTCCGTCAGTTGGCTGTGACCGGCGGCGGCCCGCCGCCCGGCCGAGCGACGTGCCGCTGACACGTCTTCAAAGCAGCGGTGGCGGGCGTGCACGTGCTGTGGGGGCCGACGCGGCCGCTGACCGGCTGGCTGGCCGCCGCGGCTGACACGAGGCGGCCGACGTTGATGAGCTGGCAATGTTCCCCCGCAGGAGGCTTGTACGCCTCAGCAGTCGTGCGTGCGTCTAGCTGGCGCACTAACACAGTTACTTCACTCGCTCCAGCGTGTTCTGCAGCATGTGCGGAGGCGGCCGCCTTACATCTGGCCACATTCTGAAAATGCGGTACTGTCATTCTGAAGTTCAAAGGAATACGCGGCGAAGCGAATGAGGCCCCTTGACGTGCTTTCTTGTTGCAACGTCCCAGCTTCTACTTTTTCACTAAGAAAAAAACTACTCTTTAAATATTTTGCATTTATCTTCTTCTATCACCTATATGCACCTTCGTTGTTCAAAAGTCTCCCTGCAAGGTGATTGCATTATTGTCCCAAGAAAGGGCTTTGTGACGGCTTTTCTCGCACAAGCACGGATTGCCATATATCGTACACCCAAATTCACCACAGACTAACACGGTTAGTCCAGAAGGCAGCACGCCAAATTGTACTAAGAAGACTTTGTGTTCAAATCCAAGATCCCATTATCGATGTTTTCGATGATACAATTTGGTGAATGCATTGCATCATGGATTACGTTAGTGAATTCATGAGCAACGGAAACACACAATAGGCAATTAGCGCTCATGATTGACGTGCACGAGGCCTCAGCCTACTGCAGTGGGCCTTTAGCACGTCCTCGTGCATCGTCTCTAACGACATCTTACCCTAGTGAGGAGCGATAGCGAAGCCGATAAACTTTTATCTCGTGGCCTATATGTGAAGGAAATTCAGATGGGTGACCCGACCCGACCCAGCCCAATCCTTACACCTATTTGCCTGATAACTTGTGTGTTGCAACATTTCATATTCACTTTTGATTAGGTTCAGTGCAGCATTGAGCATGATCATGAGTGAGAAAAGACGCAAAGTAACCTTATGCTCATAATATAACAAAGAAACAGATCCAAATTCGTATTGTGTATATTTCGGTCACGGGCCTTCCTCAACAGTCCCTGTTGAGGAAGGCCTGAAATATATACAGTGCGAATTTGGATCTATTTCTTTGTTTTATTATGAGCATGAGATTATTTTGCATTTTTCTCATTTCATATTCAGTAAGAATTTGACGGGTGATTTGAATGTTGAATTTTGCCAGTAGGCGTTATATCAACAGCTGCCCTCTGCTTCCCGCAGTACCGCCTCTGCGTCACTCTACCTCACGCGGCACTGCATATGTGCCACCCATCCCGCGGTACTGCCCTCTGCGCCACCCCTCCCGCGGTACCACCCTTTATACCACCCGTCCCGCAGTACCGCCTCTGCGTCACTCTACCTCACGCGGCACTGCATATGTGCCACCCTTCCCGTGGTACCGCCCTCTGTGCCACCCCTGCTACGTTGCCGCCATCTGTGTCACCTCCCCACGATTCAGCTACCTCTGCCATTCTCTATGCCACCCCTCCCACGTTACCATTCGCTGCTCCACTCCTCCCACGGTACCGCCCTATGTGCCACCCCTCCCACACAGTACCCCCCCTCTGTACCACACCCCTCCCGCGTTATCACCCTCTGTGCCACCCCTCCCGCGGTGTAGCCTATGTACCCTTAGCCCCCCCTATCTCTGCGCCACCCCTCCCACGGAACCCCCCTCTGTACCACCCCTCCCGCGGTGTCATTCTATGTGCCACCCCTTCCACGGTACCCCCTCCCCCCCACGGTACCCCCTCTGTACCACCCCTCCCGCGGTATCACCCTCTGTGCCACCTGCTGTGCCGCCCCATCACTCACACTCGTACGGCGCTGTCGTCCCACAGCCGGACCCCTACGTGGCCGAGGCGGAGATGTCGAACGGTCTGATTAAAGGGCACGCCTACTCGGTGACCAAGGCGTGCCTGGCTGACATCGAAACGCCTCGGGTCACCGGCAAAATACCCATGGTGCGCATCCGCAATCCATGGGGAAACGAGGCCGAGTGGAAAGGCGCCTTCTCCGACAAGTGAGTGCACGTGGGATGCAGAGCGCACCTGCCGGCCGGATGGGTGGGTGTGTGCTGGACTCGTTTGTGGACTCAAACTGCGATCGGTTGCTTTTAGCTCTTCCCCGGCGTGATGTTGTAGCAATGAAGGGTAATTCTACCACTGCAGGTAAATTTTCTTGCGAAATTTGGTCCAGGTACAATTAATTGGGTCTTTTTTATAAGCAGCAAACACCTCCCGAAGTGTTGTTCGTAAGTGAGTGACCACTTGGTTGCCTGGTGAGATTCTCCGATGAAGGTATACGGGTTGATTTTTTCTTTCATGTGGCCAAATCACTTTGTTCTCTCCATAATCACCGAGAAACAAAGTTTTTTTAAAGCATCAATCGAGAGGAAATCACTGAAAACAAGGAAACGATCTCTGAGAATGTCAAACAAAACATTTTCATACGCCCGCCTTCTCGGCCTCGCCAAGTCAAATCCGAACATGCCGCCACTGCTGCGGACAGGGCAGACCGGCTGAGGAGGCCTCCAGACCAGCCCAGACCAGCTGGCTGTGTGTTCACACTCGGCGGCTGACTGTGTCCCTCTGACCGTGAGTCGACTGTGTTCCTCTGACCGTGAGCCGACTGTGTCCTCTGACCATGAGCCGACTGTGTGCCTCTGACCGTGAGTCGACTGTGTTCCTCTGACCGTGAGCCGACTGTGTTCCTCTGACCGTGAGTCTACTGTGTGCCTCTGTGAGCCGACTGTGTCCTCTGACCGTGAGCCGACTGTGTGCCTCTGACCGTGAGTCGACTGTGCCTCTGACCGTGAGCCGACTGTGTTCCTCTGACCGTGAGTCGACTGTGTGCCTCTGCGAGCCGACTGTGTTCCTCTGACCGTGGGTCGACTGTGTTCCTCTGACCGTGAGTCGACTGTGTCCTCTGGCCGTGATCCGACTGTGTCCTCTGACCGTGAGTCGACTGTGTTCCTCTGACCGTGAGTCGACTGTGTCCTCTGACCGTGAGCCGACTGTGTTCCTCTGACCGTGAGTCTACTGTGTGCCTCTGTGAGCCGACTGTGTCCTCTGACCGTGAGTCGACTGTATGCCTCTGACCGTGAGTCGACTGTATGCCTCTGACCGTGAGTCTACTGTGTGGCTCTGTGAGTCGACTGTGTCCTCTGACCGTGAACCGACTGTGTTCCTCTGACCGTGAGTCGACTGTGTTCCTCTGACCGTGAGTCGACTGTGCTCCTCTGACCGTGAGTCTGCTGTGTGCCTCTGTGAGCCGACTGTGTCCTCTGACCGTGAGCCGACTGTGTGCCTCTGACCTTAGCCGACTGTGTTCCTCTGACCGTGAGCCGACTGTGTTCCTCTGACCGTGAGCCGACTGTATGCCTCTGACCGTGAGTCGACTGTGTGCCTCTGTGAGCCGACTGTGTCCTCTGACCGTGAGCCGACTGTGTTCCTCTGACCGTGAGCCGACTGTGTTCCTCTGACCGTGAGCCGACTGTGTCCTCTGACCGTGAGTCGACTGTGTTCCTCTGACCGTGAGTCGACTGTGTGCCTCTGCGAGCCGACTGTGTCCTCTGACCGTGAACCGACTGTGTTCCTCTGACCGTGAGTCGACTGTGTGCCTCTGTGAGCCGACTGTGTCCTCTGACCGTGAGCCGACTGTGTTCCTCTGCGAGCCGACTGTGTTCCTCTGACCGTGAGCCGACTGTGTCCTCTGTGAGCCGACTGTGCTCCTCTGACCGTGAGTCGACTGTGTCCCTCTGACCGTGAGCCGACTGTGTCCTCTGACCGTGAGTCGACTGTGTTCCTCTGACCGTGAGTCGACTGTGTGCCTCTGCGAGCCGACTGTGTCCTCTGACCGTGAGCCGACTGTGTTCCTCTGACAGTGAGTCGACTGTGTGCCTCTGATGAGCCGACTGTGTCCTCTGACCGTGAGCCGACTGTGTCCTCTGACCGTGAGCCGACTGTGTTCCTCTGACCGTGAGCCGACTGTGTTCCTCTGACCCTGACCGTGAGCCGACTGTGTCCTCTGACCGTGAGCCGACTGTGTCCTCTGACCGTGAGTTGACTGTGTTCCTCTGTGAGCTGACTGTGTTCCTCTGACCGTGGGCCGACTGTGTTCCTCTGACCGTGAGTTGACTGTGTCCTCTGACCGTGAACCGACTGTGTTCCTCTGACCGCGAGTCGACTGTGTTCCTCTGACCGTGAGTCGACTGTGTTCCTCTGACCGTGAGCCGACTGTGTTCCTCTGACCGCGAGTCGACTGTGTTCCTCTGACCGTGAGCCGACTGTGTTCCTCTGACCGTTAGCCGACTGTGTTCCTCTGACCGTGATCCGACTGTGTTCCTCTGACCGTGAGTCGACTGTGTTCCTCTGACCGTGAGTTGACTGTGTCCTCTGACCGTGAGTCGACTGTGTTCCTCTGACCGTGAGTTGACTGTGTTCCTCTGACCGTGAGTCGACTGTGTTCCTCTGACCGTGAGTTGACTGTGTTCCTCTGACCGTGAGCCGACTGTGTCCTCTGACCGTGAGTCGACTGTGTTCCTCTGACCGTGAGCCGACTGTGTCCTCTGACCGTGAGTCTACTGTGTGCCTCTGACCGTGAGCCGACTGTGTGCCTCTGACCGTGAGCCGACTGTGTGCCTCTGACCGTGAGCCGACTGTGTGCCTCTGCGAGCCGACTGTGTCCTCTGACCGTGAGTCGACTGTGTCCCTCTGACCGTGAGCCGACTGTGTGCCTCTGCGAGCCGACTGTGTCCTCTGGCCGTGAGCTGACTGTGTTCCTCTGACCGTGGGTCTACCGTGTTCCTCTGTGAGCTGACTGTGTTCCTCTGACCGTGAGCCGACTGTGTTCCTCTGACCGTGAGTTGACTGTGTCCTCTGACCGTGAACCGACTGTGTTCCTCTGACCGCGAGTCGACTGTGTTCCTCTGACCGTGAGTCGACTGTGTTCCTCTGACCGTGAGCCGACTGTGTTCCTCTGACCGCGAGTCGACTGTGTTCCTCTGACCGTGAGCCGACTGTGTCCTCTGACCGTGAGTCGACTGTGTTCCTCTGACCGTGAGCCGACTGTGTCCCTCTGACCGTGAGTCTACTGTGTGCCTCTGACCGTGAGCCGACTGTGTGCCTCTGACCGTGAGCCGACTGTGTCCCTCTGACCGTGAGTCTACTGTGTGCCTCTGACCGTGAGCCGACTGTGTGCCTCTGACCGTGAGCCGACTGTGTGCCTCTGCGAGCCGACTGTGTCCTCTGACCGTGAGTCGACTGTGTCCCTCTGACCGTGAGCCGACTGTGTGCCTCTGCGAGCCGACTGTGTCCTCTGGCCGTGAGCTGACTGTGTTCCTCTGACCGTGGGTCTACCGTGTGCCTCTGTGAGCCGACTGTATGCCTCTGACCGTGAGTCGACTGTGTCTCTGTGAGCCGACTGTATCTCTGACCGTGACCGACTGTGTTCCCTACCGGGTCTACTGTGTCCTCTGTGAGCCGACTGTGTCCTCTGACCGTGAGCCGACTGTATGCCTCTGACCGTGAACCGACTGTGTCCTCTGACCGTGGGTCTACCGTGTCCTCTGTGAGTCGACTGTGTTCTCTGACCGTGAGTCGACTGTGTGCCTCTGTGAGCCGACTGTGTCCTCTGACCGTGAACCGACTGTGTTCCTCTGACCGTGGGTCTACTGTGTGCCTCTGTGAGCCGACTGTGTCCTCTGACCGTGAGCCGACTGTATGCCTCTGACCGTGAACCGACTGTGTTCCTCTGACCGTGAGTTAACTGTGTGCCTCTGACCGTTAGTCGACTGTGCTCCTCTGACCGTGAGCCGACTGTGTTCCTCTGACCGTGAGTCGACTGTGTTCCTCTGACCGTGATCCGACTGTGTTCCTCTGACCGTGGGTCTACTGTGTGCCTCTGCGAGCCGACTGTATGCCTCTGCCCGTGAGTCTACTGTGTGCCTCTGCGAGCCGACTGTATGCCTCTGCCCGTGAGTCTACTGTGTGCCTCTGCGAGTCGACTGTGTCCTCTGACCATAAGCCGACTGTATGCCTCTGACCGTGAACCGACTGTGTTCCTCTGACCGTGAGCCGACTGTGTTCCTCTGACCGTGAGCCGACTGTGTTCCTCTGACCGTGGGTCTACTGTGTGCCTCTGTGAGCCGACTGTATGCCTCTGACCGTGAGCCGACTGTGTTCCTCTGACCGTGAGTCGACTGTGTTCCTCTGACCGTGAGCCGACTGTGTCCTCTGACCGTGAGTCGACTGTGTCCTCTGACCGTGAGCCGACTGTGTTCCTCTGACCGTGAGTCGACTGTGTTCCTCTGACCGTGAGTCGACTGTGTCCCTCTGACCGTGAGTCGACTGTGTTCCTCTGACCGTGAGCCGACTGTGTTCCTCTGACCGTGAGCCGACTGTGTGCCTCTGACCATGAGTCGACTGTGTGCCTCTGACCGTGAGTCGACTGTGTGCCTCTGTGAGCCGACTGTGCTCCTCTGACCGTGAGTCGACTGTGTTCCTCTGACCGTGAGCCGACTGTGTCCTCTGACCGTGAGTCGACTGTGTTCCTCTGACCGTGAGTCTACTGTGTGCCTCTGTGATCCAACTGTGTTCCTCTGACCGTGAGCCACCCCACCGGAGCCACTGTGTCCCTGACCGTGACCGACTGTGTCCTCTGCCGTGAGTCGACTGTGTCCTCTGACCGTGAGTCACTGTGTTCCTCTGACCGTGAGCCAGCGGCGGCAGGCAGACCGTGTCACCACCAGTCTATTTCTGGCCCCTCGTGGTGGACCTTCCTGGCGGCCGGCGCGGCGATCTCGCCGGCCGCCGGCGCGTCTCGGGTGGAGTCGGGGCCGTCTGCGGAGCCCTTTTGGAATGAAATTGTCGGTCACACGTCATCGAAGTGCCATTTATCTTGAACCCAACCAGGGCGTGGTGCTCAGCAGTGTCCAGTCTGGCATCTCAACCGCTTAAACTGAAACAATGAGTGCATCAATGCAAACCAAAAACACAGTGTGGAAGGGGAAGGGAGGATTTGGGAATTGGCTGATGAGTTCATGACCATGGTGAAGTTAAAGCCAAATTTGGTCGTATACAGAGAAAACGCGAGGTCACATGTGCCTCATCTTACGTAATGGTTTTCGTCTCCAATGAAAATCTCCTGTCAGTTTCTATTGAATTAGTCTCCTATTTTGGATATGATGCCTTGAACAACACTACGACTTCAAACCAGGTCAGTAATAATATTTATGCCACGGGTGCGCAACGACACCAGCACAGCTAACATCCTACAACGTATGTGCGTACATTAACATAGCATGTGTGCAGAAGCCAAACGGTCAGGGCCGGAGCTCGTGAATGCTTTGTGCTTGCCCTAGCATGCTTTGCCTGCCACATAAGCCATGGTCATGTTAATCCTCACACACGGAGGGCCCTCGCCTGGCCGCTCCATCGGAGGGGGGGGGCGTCAGCACATCGTTATTTCTTAGTAATTGTGCTATAGCGACGGTATAAGCAAAAACAGAAACAACGAGAAGCAGCACATTGGCTCCCGCGATGTGAAACCTAGAGACCATGATGATTTGCGTGCATTTTATCAGCCAGGTGTTTTCTGGGGCAGGTTCGGACGCCGCTGACGGGGTATCGATAGCTTCATCCCGACCGTATAGCAGGTCGCTTCAGGCTGAGTCGCGAAGTGCGAGCCGAAGGGGAGTTGAAATCCATGGAAATATACCTACGCGTTATTCAACTGTATTTTGTCCATCCAGGTTAGATCAGTTCAAGCCTACGCGATTAATTTCAAGCTCGATGTGAAATGACTATGGAAAGCCTGCCAGGCCACTAAAAGACAATTTCTGTGTTTGCGAGAGCGGAGGCGGCCTCCGAGTTTGAACCAAACCCGCAAAAAGAAGCTTCGAATATACGCATTCGGAGTAAAATAGATACGAGCTTAGGTTCAGCCGAGACAAGTGGGCCTATTGGAACTTATGATGAGTTAGGATCTGATCGTGCTCGTTTTACAGAATATTTCCTTTTGATGGGTCCAATGTCTGATACTTTTAAGAAGAATTAAAAATCAACTAACCCATACTGCTTGAGCACAATGTTTAATGGAAACATTTCTGATGGTAAAATTCGACAACCGTGAGCTCATCAGGCTGAGTACCTACTGAAGAATTTTCGCTGGAGCACTGGGTATATATATATATATATATATATATATATATATATATATATATATATATATGCATAAAGTGCGTGCATCTCCAGAGGAACTTCGTTCACCGGCAATTCATCCTGATCATTGGGTGTCATATACTGTGCGAGCTAAGTTGCTAGTTGCTAATTCCTCTCGCGTGAATTCTGAATTATAAGAATGAATGAAGCAATGATGCAAATTTCGGAGAGCCTTGCGTGGAAAAACACAAACTTACACCCTAACTCCTCCCAATACTTCGAGGCACTAGCACGTGTGCCAATATTCGTTTTCTGAGTTTCCATGAAATATTGTTTGCAGATTGCATCTGTTCACCTCGATTTCAAGCACAAGAGCACGCGCATGCTTTAGACTGACCTCCGCTGACCTATGGCAGGTCAAACGAATGGAACTACATCACGGAGGAGGCTCGGCGAGAGATCGGACTGACTTTTGACGCTGACGGGGAGTTTTGGATGACATTTAAAGACTTCTCCAATAACTTCCAGGTGAGTTGATGAGTTGCAGTGCACATTTAGCTTGCAGCCCGCGTCAATATGGGAACACCTTTTGTGACTCTCGTGTCTGTGAGACTCGTGGATCGATTCCGTTCATTCAAACGGCAATTGCATGCTCAGCGAGTTTTATCGAACATTGAGCGTGGATTGTTTTGTTCACCCAGAAGTCATTGATAACGTTGAATAACGATAAGGCTGCGTGACCACCCGACATGACGGCGCACAAATATGGAACCGCTGCACAGCATTTTACGGCTATGCAAATATCCATTCAATGTTGATATTTGGAAGGTAAAATTACCTTGTTAGTTTGGGCCACGCACGAGGTAATATGCACACGTGATTAAACTTGCGAAAAACACCACTACCAACGGTGGATGTCGACTTGCATGAAGCTCCATTTCCTTCGAAGGACATGCTTTTCAGCGCAAAATGAAATTTGATATGAAGCATAAGGGAAAATTAAATACATAGCAAGGGTGCCTGCACGCTTCGATTGATTGGGGAGGGCACCCGAAGGCCTTCCAGCTGAGCGGACTTATTATAACTCTTAAAAGAGCCTCTTTTAAGCGGACTTAAAAGAGGCTCTTCTCCGTCAGGCCGGCGGTCCCTCTTTGAGCAGCTTGAACCCTCTCAGTCAGGCCAGGAGCCCCTTCTATGGCTCAGGCCCCCCCCCCCCTGTGTCACATGGGTCCTTTGCATTGGCCACCTCCGACCGTCCGGGGTCCTGCATAGCCGGCGGCTAAGGACCCTCTTCGTCGGCTCAGGGCCCCCTCTTCAGCGACCCAGGACATTCTTTCCGGGCCGAAGGACGCTTCTTCCAAAGGTTGGACCTCCGCCGTCAGGCCAGGGACCCTAGAGTGCCCAAGCCCTTTTTGTGGCTTAGGCCCTCTTCGTTGACCTGGGGACCTTCATATCGGCTATGGCCATTGGACGTCACGGGATCCTATCAGGCGGCTAGGGGCCCTCTTTACTGGCCGGGGTCCTCTCCATCAACCCGAGGCCCTTTTAAAGACTGATATCTTCTGTGGTTATAGATGCCATTCACTTTTTCCAAGCTCATGGCCCTTGGAGGCACCCTGAAGCGTAAAGTTGTTTCCGTGCTTCGTCACGACCGATGTTGAAGCACGCCTTTAGCGGTTTGTTTGGACCCCGAAGCGGCCCAAGTACCATGAACACATGGCCTTTCCTCACCCACTGCATCTCCCACTGCGTACCGGGTCTGCTTCTGGGTCTGCTTGATAAAGCGTACCAGGTCCACTACATGGCGTCTACCGGATCTACTTCATACCGAATGCCGGCTCTACTTCACAGCGTATACTGGGCCAAATTCATAACATATATCGGGGTTACTTCATCAAGTTCACCGAGTCGGCTTTATAATGTATACCCCTGTCTCTGTCTCTCGTTCCCCCAGCCCCGCTCTCTCCCTCCCTTCAACATTGCTATTCTGCCCGCGCCTCACGCTGTACCTCAACGCGGCGCAACCGTGCCGCTACAAATACGGGTTGCACTGGCAATGCACACCTGTCCCTGAGACACGTCACAGTTCGCACTCGCGTCACCTTCGCCCCGCAGCGTCTGGAGATTTGCAACCTGAGTCCGGACAGTCTGGACGATGACGACGACGACGGCGCGTCACGGCGGTGGGAGATGTCCGTGTTCGAGGGTGCCTGGGTGCGTGGCGCCACCGCCGGCGGCTGCAGGAACTACATACGTGAGCATCTACCGCGCGCCAATGCAACGGCGAGGTGGCGCGCGGGGAAAGTGGGGCTGGCCAGTGAATCTTTCGGCTATGTATGAATGAGGTCAGGAGCCTATCTGTTCAGGTCTTCTGTCCACCTAGTCAGCAACAACAGAAATGTGTTTTCATTGGGGATATACACCAGAAGCAGCATCCATAATTCTGGCAACGCAAACTCAGCCGAGTAGCTAAAGTTAGAGGTGCTGAAATACTTCTAGACGAAATACTACACACACACACACACACACACACACACACACACACACACACACACACACACACACACACACACACACACACACACACACACACACACACACACACACACACACACACACACACACACACACACACACACACACACACACACACACACACATATATATATATATATATATATATATATAGATATATATATATATATATATATATATATATATATATATAAATATATATATATATATATATATAATTAAAAATTATATATATATATATATATATATATATATATATATATATATATATATATATATATATATATATATATATATATACATATATATATATATATATATATATATATATATATATATATATATATATATATATATATATATATATATATATATATATATATATACATATATACATATATGTATATATATATATATATACATAGATGCGTGTGTAAATATGTGTGTATACGTGTGTGTTACCGCAGTGAGGAACTTATACGCACCTCACTGGGCTTATCGCACCGCAGGAAGACTGCTTCGTGCCCACTGTTCGTCGCTGAGTGAGACACGCGTACACAGGAGAGTAGAGGTGTACAATGACATTCTACATCGCCTCCAGACACGTTCTCACACAATCCACAATACATGGTGAAGCTGGAGGACGTGGACGAAGACGACGAAGAGCACAAGTGCACTGTCATTGTGGCCGTGATGCAGAAAAACCGGCGCGCACAGCGTCGGCTGGGCCTGGACTGCCTCACCATCGGGTTCTCCATCTACCACGTTAGTGCCGCTCCGGTTTTGACAGCGTTTCTCTGATCTTCGTCTAAGGATGTGTTGCATCGATGAAATGCCTATAAGGCTCCGAAGCATGCAGAGCTAATTCCGTAGGGCCTGCCGTTTTGTCTGTAGGGCATGGGGACGACAAATTGTCATTGTGAGTGCAGTGCTTCAGGGACGTCTTTTGGCATGCCTTTCTTTGGACAAGTGCTGTCCCTTCATGCAGAATCGTATCCCAATACTGGATTGTGCGCTCCCTAAGGCTGGTCTTGAGAAGCTTAGAGCGCGCCTCGCCCCTCCCCTCGCGCTAAGCATAAGTTTTCCTCGAGTAGCGCATGAAGATCTATTAAAACCCGGATTCAACTTCAGTCGAGCGAAGCTGATGTGCCCCGTCATCATCGTGTTCACTAAACGACGCCCCTGCAATGACCTCCTCAGAAGTAGGTATATCAAACGACATCCATCCGATTCCACTTGTTCACGCAGTGCGTAACCACTTCCGCTCGTCGGCACGTGACTCGGCGCAGATACGGCAGCTTGATCACGTGATACGTCACGTGACTCGGCGTAGGCACGGCAGCTTGATCACGTGGTACGGCACGTGACAGGCGTTACGGCTTGTGTCGGCGTTCCAGAACGCCGCACCTTCGCCACTGGGGGATGAGGATGCTGGGGTTGGTGGAAAATGGCCGAAGGACGGTAGGGAATCATGAGCTCGTGGAGGATGGGATGGTGGAGGATGACGATGGATGGTGGAGAATGCTGTGGATGGTGGGGATGGTAAGGGTTAGCGAAGGTTGTGAGGGATGAAGGGGGTGGCGAGGGATGACGGGGCATGTTCGGGTTGGCAGAGATGGCGAGGGATTACAGAGATGGCGAATGGCGGGCATCCTCCACAATCCAGGATGGATTGTGGATGATGGGATAGCAAGAAGTGAAGGTGGATGGTCGTAAATGACAGGATGGTAAGGATTACGAGGATAATGAAGTATGCCGGGGATGGAGAGGAATGTCGGGTTATGGAGGAGCATGATGAGGGATGATGGGGAATGGCGGATATGGTCAGTGATAAAGGGGATGGTGAGGGACGACGAGGACTGATGGGGGATGGTGAACATAACGGGGGTAATCATGGACTAGCATTCGCAATATTCATCACACTATTAGGGCCACCATTGCTTCACATCACACCACCATTGCTAAATGACCTTGTAGTCGGCGCGCCCTTAAGCCCAAATAATCAACCATTATGGCCAGAGGAACAACACTTCCATGTGCTCCAAACGTGGTCCTTCCAAATTCCTAATCCCACGGCGAAATACACCGTCAAGTGTTGTGACGCCACTTGCGACGGTGTGGCCGCAGATCAGCGACCCGCATAGTGCGCCGAAGCCACTGGACGAACAGTACTTCCGGTACAACTCGTCGGTGGCGCGCGCGCCGAGCTTCATCAACCTGCGCGAGGTGTCGTGCCGCTTCAAGCTGCCGCCCGGCCAGTACTGCATCGTGCCCAGCACGTTCGAGCCCAACGAGGAGGCCGAGTTTCTGATCCGCGTCTTCTCCGAGAAGCGCAACAACATGGAGGAGAACGACGAGAGCGTCGGTCCGGGCGATATCGGCGACGTGGTGAGTCGGCCCCCTGGCCTCTCCCCCGGCCATACCTGGTGGCTCCCACTGACCGCCGGGTCTGCCGGCACTCTGACCTCTCCTCTCGGCCACACCTGGTGGCTCCCACTGACCGCCGGGTCTGCCGGCACTCTGACCTCTCCTCTCGGCCACACCTGGTGGCTCCCACTGACTGCCGGGTCTGCCGGCACTCCGACCTCTCCCCCGGCCATACCTGGTGGCTCCCACTGACTGCCGGGTCTGCCGGCACTCTGACCTCTCCCCCGGCCACACCTGGTGGCTCCCACTGACTGCCGGGTCTGCCGGCACTCCGACCTCTCCCCCGGCCACACCTGGTGGCTACCACTGACTGCCGGGTCTGCCGGCCCCTGACCTCTCCCCCGGCCATACCTGGTGGCTACCACTGACTGCCGGGTCTGCCGGCCTCCGACCTCTCCCCCGGCCACACCTGGTGGCTACCACTGACTGCCGGGTCTGCCGGCACTCCGACCTCTCCCCCGGCCATACCTGGTGGCTCCCACTGACTGCCGGGTCTGCCGGCCCCTGACCTCTCCTCTCGGCCATACCTGGTGGCTCCCACTGACTGCCGGGTCTGCCGGCACTCTGACCTCTCCTCTCGGCCATACCTGGTGGCTCCCACTGACTGCCGGGTCTGCCGGCCCCCTGGCCTCTCCTCTCGGCCACACCTGGTGGCTCCCACTGACCGCCGGGTCTGCCGGCACTCTGAACCTCTCCCCCGGCCACACCTGGTGGCTCCCACTGACCGCCGGGTCTGCCGGCACTCTGACCTCTCCCCCGGCCACACCTGGTGGCTCCCACTGACTGCCGGGTCTGCCGGCCCCCTGACCTCTCCTCTCGGCCATACCTGGTGGCTCCCACTGACCGCCGGGTCTGCCGGCCCCCTGGCCTCTCCTCTCGGCCGCACCTGGTGGCTCCCACTGACCGCCGGGTCTGCCGGCCCCCTGGCCTCTCCTCTCGGCCATACCTGGTGGCTACCACTGACTGCCGGGTCTGCTGGCACTCTGACCTCTCCCCGGCCATACCTGATGGCTACTACTGTCTGCCGCCCCCCCCCGGCCACGCGGCCTCGGCTTAGCCATCAGTGGTGTGAAGAATGGCAATGGCGGTGAGGCATGACAAGGGCAGTGAGGCTTGACAATGGCAATGAGGAATGCAGATAAAGTCGCGTTTTTTCTATGTTTGATTTTGATATTTGGCATGTTCCCGAGGGTTACCGGTATCATATGACGGCACATATTTCTGCCAGACATGTGTGGCTGCTGTCTCCCAACTTTGCAAGCACATTTACGTGTTCACCATGGAACTCGCAGTGACATCGTGATGAAATCGGTGCCTCTTAGCATCGCAGAAGGAAATGAAGAGGAAATGTATCTAAAAATGCGTTGTTTTTCTTAAGAATGCCAATTCAATTTGGACCTTTCCATGCCCTTCCTGAAATAGCCGGGTGTAGTGAACTGCCTGCTCATGCACGATATAGTGATCAGCCAATGGGTACGGCAATGCCGCATACTGCTTTATTCACTCCTATAAAACAAATTATCACCTATGCTTTGAATGAGTTGCGATGTGATATGTTTCCAGTAATCTTTTTGCCGCTAAATTGGCGGCTTTGTACCTGACACCACAGCCAATCACAGTTCGAGACATTGCCTACCCACTGGCAGGACATAGACACAACTTAAGCGAAGCTTAACCACGGGCTAAAAGGCATGATTATGTATGGATTCGCAATGGATAATCAATGTATTAACTATCGATGACATCAAGCATGACTTGTATTTGTGCTGCATGATGATTGTGAACAACGACTTTCCAACAACTCGAATGTCTCCTTTGGAATGATACTTTCTTGACATCAAGATATATACTGAATGTTGCATGGTTGCTGGACTTGGATCAACTACAGTTCCTTGCACACTTGTGTTGTCAATTCCCAGACATGTTTCCCTCCGTTCAATTGCCATTTGCCTCCTCTATGAAGATTCTCCTGACTCTGCACTGTAGTCAGCCTTCCCTCTGAGACGGTGCAGTACACCGGGGTGTCGGTGTGCGCGGATAGCTGTCCGTCCGCTGCATAACGTCTCCGTCTTTTCCGGTGCGCGAGTAGCTGTCTGATTTGAGTTTATCCGGGTCCGGATCCGGATCCGACGCCAGTTCGCGCGCTCGGGTTCGGATCATCCCGATTGATGTGGTAAGTCGGCTGGGTGGCGTGCTGTGTGTGCGCGGCGTTAGCGCGCCGTTCCCCGGGTACCCGACGATGGCCCCTCAGTCGCTGTGCTGGCTGGTGGTCAGCAACATTGTCAGCAACACCAGCTGCCCGCCAGGACGAGGTGCTAGCCATTCTCACCTAAACCACTGCGACAGGACGCTTCAGTTGAAGGTGACGCTTCCCACAGAACCGCCAAGCCACTAATCTGTAGACAGCACATGCATTATGTGCACGAGTAAACAGATAGGTGTTCCCATCTGCTTACTCGTGTGGCCATGCACTCGCTGTCAGGAATCAGAGAGCGCGCTAATCTCCGGCACCTTTGCTTCTCTAATACCGAAGTATTTGTTTTGGTTTGATGAGGTGATGATAAATTTGAGATAACGGCTTTCTTCAACGTTCCCAAAATCACAGTAATACCGAATGGAACCTGTGAGCGGGCACTGGAGCAACGAAAACCCTGCATACCTGCTAAGTTCCACGACACCATGTGAAAATTTTGTACGCTTCATTGTCGTGACTGGATCTTTTCTGAACGGAAAAATATATATGAAGAAAATGCACCATTGAGCATCAACACACGACTTGTGTGGCGTCAGGATGCTTGAGGGAACATTAGCGTGTTATGAAATCTCACTCCTGTGACGTTTATGTGCATGCTTAATTGTATATGTACGCATACGGTAACAACGGGGACTGTTCGAAAGTTGGGAGGGGAGAAGAATGCAATTTGAAGTTGATTCTTTTCATGCAACACCATAGGCTCAATATTTAAGCTCGTACAAAGTTGTAGAGGTGGCCTGAAGGCTGCGGCTTGCAATCTGACGTTCTGTGATGAAGAGCGACCACAGTAATGATGATGAATCGACGCAGAAACTGTAGCTGGTAGAGCTAACATGTGACTAGTGCCTATCAACATGTCACATCTGCTAGTGTTAGGTCACTAGATCTTTAGCGACTTTCCCAGCATAATCGCCGAGTTGACAATGGATTATAACGGCCGACAGGTAGCGCCGGAGATCGCCCAGGAGTCCGAGTACGACAGGATGGTGCGCACGTTCTTCACTCAGATCGCGGGCGACAACATGGAGGTGGACTGGCAGGAGCTCAAGGAAGTGCTCGACTATGCCCTCAAGAAAGGTCAGCTAATGGCACCTGCTAGGTTTCCTAGGCTAGGCTGGGCGAAAGTGCGTAAAGGGCGCTTGTCGCCAGATTGGGTTCACTGGGAGATTGTGGCAGCTCACGGGGCATGCGTGTAGCGCAAGAGGTGTCGTGTCACTGATATCTCCTCCCTGCAACCAAAGATACGGGACGACCAACGATCTTTCCCTAGCATCCTGTGCATTCAACATGGTGGCATTATGTAGATATTTTGTTTGAACGTGCGCCCCGGTGAGGTTGGAAAAATTCCATCCTCCGTGTTTTCTTAATATCCACCGAAGCAGAGGTGCTACAATGTTTCGGGCCTTTTCGTAATCGAAAATAAAGTGCGCAGGCATGTTTTAAGACTCAAATTTGCAAATCTGGCGGCGCCGCAATGCTACAGAGGTGCTACAATGCTTCGGACCTTTTGGCTGTCTAAAATAAAGTACTTGGCTGATCTTCTAAGTGTTCAGATATGTAAATATGGCGGTTCAAGTTTGACATTGACAGTAGTTGTCCGAGTTGACTGCATATACGACCGGGCATCTCGGTCCCAGTGGGAGTTAGTCAACCAACCGATGTCGGGCCGGACCTACGATATCCACGCCCGGACACAGGTGTGGTGGTAGCAGCTGTATCTACCGCGCAGCTGCACACGGCACCACTGACACTACCCACAGCTGCACACGGCACCACTGACACTACCCACAGCTGCACACGGCACCACTGACACTACCCACAGCTGCACACGGCACCACTGACACTACCCACAGCTGCACACGGCACCACTGACACTACCCACAGCTGCACACGGCACCACTGACACTACCCACAGCTGCACACGGCACCACTGACACTACCCACAGCTGCACACGGCACCACTGACACTACCCACAGCTGCACACGGCACCACTGACACTACCCACAGCTGCACACGGCACCACTGACACTACCCACAGCTGCACACGGCACCACTGACACTACCCACAGCTGCACACGGCACCACTGACACTACCCACAGCTGCACACGGCACCACTGACACTACCCACAGCTGCACACGGCACCACTGACACTACCCACAGCTGCACACGGCACCACTGACACTACCCACAGCTGCACACGGCACCACTGACACTACCCACAGCTGCACACGGCACCACTGACACTACCCACAGCTGCACACGGCACCACTGACACTACCCACAGCTGCACACGGCACCACTGACACTACCCACAGCTGCACACGGCACCACTGACACTACCCACAGCTGCACACGGCACCACTGACACTACCCACAGCTGCACACGGCACCACTGACACTACCCACAGCTGCACACGGCACCACTGACACTACCCACAGCTGCACACGGCACCACTGACACTACCCACAGCTGCACACGGCACCACTGACACTACCCACAGCTGCACACGGCACCACTGACACTACCCACAGCTGCACACGGCACCACTGACACTACCCACAGCTGCACACGGCACCACTGACACTACCCACAGCTGCACACGGCACCACTGACACTACCCACAGCTGCACACGGCACCACTGACACTACCCACAGCTGCACACGGCACCACTGACACTACCCACAGCTGCACACGGCACCACTGACACTACCCACAGCTGCACACGGCACCACTGACACTACCCACAGCTGCACACGGCACCACTGACACTACCCACAGCTGCACACGGCACCACTGACACTACCCACAGCTGCACACGGCACCACTGACACTACCCACAGCTGCACACGGCACCACTGACACTACCCACAGCTGCACACGGCACCACTGACACTACCCACAGCTGCACACGGCACCACTGACACTACCCACAGCTGCACACGGCACCACTGACACTACCCACAGCTGCACACGGCACCACTGACACTACCCACAGCTGCACACGGCACCACTGACACTACCCACAGCTGCACACGGCACCACTGACACTACCCACAGCTGCACACGGCACCACTGACACTACCCACAGCTGCACACGGCACCACTGACACTACCCACAGCTGCACACGGCACCACTGACACTACCCACAGCTGCACACGGCACCACTGACACTACCCACAGCTGCACACGGCACCACTGACACTACCCACAGCTGCACACGGCACCACTGACACAGCTACAGCACCACAACACCACAGCTGCACGGCACCACTGACACTACCCACAGCTGCACACGGCACCACTGACACTACCCACAGCTGCACACGGCACCACTGACACTACCCACAGCTGCACACGGCACCACTGACACTACCCACAGCTGCACACGGCACCACTGACACTACCCACCGCTGCACACGGCACCACTGACACTACCCACAGCTGCACACGGCACAACTGACGGGCTGTGCCGGCGGCCACAGCTGCACACGGCACAACTGACACTACCCACAGCGGCACACGGCACCACTGACACTACCCACAGCTGCACACGGCACCACTGACACTACCCACAGCTGCACACGGCACAACTGACGGGCTGTGCCGGCGGCCGCAGAGTTCCGGTTCGACGGGTTCAGTAAGGACACGGCGCGCTCGATGATCGCCCTGCTGGACGTGGACAACTCCGGCCAGCTCGGCCTCGAGGAGTTCAAGTCGCTCTGGGCCAGCATCCGGCTGTGGAAGTCGGTGTTCAAGCGACACGACCTCTCCGGCAGCGGCTACCTCAGCGGCTTCCAGCTACGCTCTGCGCTCAATGAGTCCGGCTACCGTCTCAACAACAACCTGCTCAACTCGCTGATGCACAGGTGGGATGTGTGGCTCGGTAGGGAGATCACACTCATGGCGTCATTATATATATATATATATATATATATATATATATATATATATATATATATATATATATATATATATATATATATATATATCTTATATATGTTCCATATGTACACATATACACATCAAAGCAGATATGCATAAAATGTGTTGTTGCGTATGCATGTGTGTATATACACAGATCACTTGCATATAGGTTTTTGCAGTCTTGTATTCCGATGTTCACGAAGCGACACTAATATCGCTACTGTAGGTATCTTAGCGACGGATAAACGAATTTATCAAAGTCCTTCCGAAAACTCAAATATAGAATGCGACATGTATCACGTCCAGTGTTATTGTCTTCAGTGGAAATTGGGCATACGTTGTTCAGTCCCCAAAGGAGAATTACATGATAATTTAGGGTTAAAAGCTGACATCGAGGGTCAACCCAGGAGTTTCAAAGCAGCAAGCAAGTCTCAGCAAGGCTTCTCAGTTAGTAACGACGTATTATGGCATCTCAGAATAAGCACTACATAGATCTAGCTTCGTTCTCTAAATGTTGTATGCTTGAAGTTCATTCTGGCCTATGTACTTTCCTGCACCATTTCATGTCGGTCACATTTTCCAATTCGGCGTTGCTTCAGAGTGATATTTTTCAATTTCGCAGTTCGTGTAGCTAGGAATATGAGCATCCCACTTTTTGTTATGTTATGAATTCCTCTGAAATGGAATCGTATGCGGTGACATAAGATTGCATTATATTTTTATCCCTCTTAAGAATATGCGTTTGATGGATAATTTCACAAGTAATGTTGCTTGCGTGTCGGAGCAAAATTGTTGCTTTGGGTACGAACTTCCACAAAGCAAACTGAACGTAAGATGAAAAACAAGTTCATATCAAATATGAGGTGCTGCACCTAACTATATCTCGCCCACGATCGGACCAGCAAGATGTCTTACTGGTTCGCAAATCGAGTTGGCTATTCGCGTGGGTGCTGCTTAATTTTGTTGTGACGAGCGCGGCAGCATGGGCCAATAGCCAGTCTTAGTTAGTTCCTCTGACCAAGGTTGCACCAATAATGTCGAACTCAACCATTGGACCCACGAACACACATTAGATCAACAGCCTTCACCAGTAACTTTGTCACACCAAACTCGTTTTGGTGGTTGCTCAATGGTCAGGATTCACCTTACTTACACACTAAGCAAGTTCGTGACTTCTCCACGGATGTTGACTTCTGAGATTATTGAGGGGGCGCGATACATGAAGGCAAGAGGTGGTCCAAAATTGATAGGGATACACTCCAGATGGTCCCATGTTAAAAGTTGAAATTATTAGGAACAAAGCCAACATTGAGGAGTCCTTTGCCCCTCACTCCCACAAAAAGTGTATAAAACAATATCCCTGCCTCCCTCCTCTCTCCATGACGAGATGGTGTTTCCCGTATTTGTTTATGTTGTTATTGTCATACAGTATCCGCCATTTGGACGCACCGATTGCACTGCCCGTGCCTCTGGCGGGAGCCTAAGCACAGTCTCCGCTGAGGCCGATGTCGAGTGTGGGCAGTAATTCAGCGGCCGGCGCCCTTTCTGCAGGTATGGAGACCGCGACGGCAAGGTGGCGTTTGACGACTTCATGGCATGCGCTGTCAAAATGAAGACGTGCATTGGTGAGTGTTGAAGGCGTGCAGTGGTGAGTGTCAAGTTGCCAACGACATGAGACATTCAATCTGCGATATTTCCCTCATTGGTGGACCGTTTTATATGCTTCCCATTTGTCAGCCAACGTTTACAAACAGGAAGTGTGTTTACTTGTGTTTTCTTCGTTCATACGGGTACCTGCTCGGTGACACGTCGGGGTCAGGTCGGCATCAAGCAGTGTCCACTCGTGGTGGTAGTCTGTTCCATTTGTGTGCATGTCGGCTGTTGTTTACTACGTCATAAGACGCGACCCTGCATGTAGACAAAGAAGGCTGAGTACGTTGTTACCCCTTTCGCAGAAATCTTCAGAGAAAAGGATGCAGAGGGCACCAACACAGCCACATTCACCCTGGAGGACTGGATGGGACATAGCATGTATTCCTAAGCGCAAGCCTGGTGGCCAGATTTGGAAGCTGAGATTCGATAGCCTGCCGCAATGTGTCGCGCCATCCGGCGACAGAACAGCAGCGTATCAACAGAAAGCTCGCGGGATGAGCACGTAACATTCGATACCATGTTGCATTGCAGTGCTGAAGCAAGGCAGCGCAGTGCGGCGGTGCCGAAGACAAGTCCAGTCTGGCAAACAAGCTGACTGGCGTAATTGCCACCATGCCGCCAAAGATGCATGCATAGCTGACATCCTTCTTGCCTTGCGGTGGTACGGCGATGTCAGGATCACACACTAAATATTAACAACTTACACCGGTCGTCGGAAACTGCAGCCGCCTATGTGACGGTAATGAGCCTAGTAAGGAATCTGAAGTCATGACAGGGTGGGGTGCAGTGTTATCAGAGGTGCTTGGCATCAAATCAAACATGCCTGTTAAACTGTGATCACGCATGCCTATCCGTCTGATGAACTTCAAGTGGTAACTTCAGAATACCTGTGTTTAGAGTGTAGTGCCTGGATTCTAATAAGATATAAAATAGTTGTTAAAAAAAACTAACTGACGGCTAAGTGCCACCTAATCGTTGCTGTTTAATCAATTGTATGCGTAAAGTTTGTCTACATCATTGCATATAGTACACAAACACCGACTTTTGTGTGGATACAATTTCGTTCTAGTCTTTGAAAGAGCCACGACACCACAGGTGTCTTCCCTTTCTGAAATGGCTCGATCCTCAATGTTTCCCCCAGTCCGCCGTGATATTGTATTTAATATGCTGCCCAGTATGCTGGCACATACGGGCGGTTTTTCTTTTTAATCGCCAACATTAACATTGCTCGAACTCCCAGCCACTATTTTAAAACGAAGCGTCTCAGTTGTACATCTGGGTATTGGGCACTCATTCTTGTCATACCATAGTTGTATTCAGTTACGCAGTGAAGATTTTCTTCAGAGGTCCGACCAAAAACATATGCCGCAAAACACAGAACGCCTTCGATGTTCTTTTTTGCGTGGTGAAAATCGCGAAATTTCCTCCTTTATCCAGTACATTTTTGGTTGCTGAGGGGGAGCGGAACCCCGGCCGCCTCTTCTCTGCGCCTCCGGTTTTATTTAATGGCAGACTATCTCTTACCCCCATGACCACTAAAATGGACGCCTGACCGCCGGACGGGTACACCCCGCTCGCCCGCACTCAGTTTGGTAGCTCACCGACTTCAAGGCCCGATTTATCGTCTATTTTCGTTTTTAAGTCTTGTATTTTGCAATAGGCTAGGTTAAATAGGTGCTGCTGTCGTGCAGCATAAATAACAAAAATCAAGTTATTTTCATGTACACAACCGAAAGCGTGACGCTGCACCCACATGTTGTTCGCGAAATATTGTACGAACAAAACGCACGCGCGAACAGTGCGCTCCTACCCCACGTCTCCAGAGGGAAACAAACGCCCACACCAGTGAAGGTTTCCAGAGCTGTTGGAGGCATGCAGCGTCTTCCAGTGACGTGAAAATGGGTGTGATATGCCGCGCTAGTAGGTTCAGAAATTCACTTGTTACTTACACAATGTGTTGCAAAGGAGAGGACTTAGACAAAATGTGTCGAATTGTGAAGCGGCTTCAAACTAAATTTGATCTAGCGTTCGCTCGTAGGGGTAGTATTAAGTGTAAATGTATTGAAAACTCGGAGCTCCATCTCCACTCCAATTATATGTCGACATCCGCTCTGATCGGATTCATCTTCTCTTGGCGGCAGTGAATAGGAGCGGTGTGTGTTCTGAATGTGTTGTAAAGTGCCAAATATTCGCGGCGGTTCCAGAGCATTTCTGTCGTAATCGTTTTTTTTTAACGCTTAGGTATTCGTAATAATTAAGGCGAACTGAATGTGATCTTGATAAGCTTACGAATTATGCCGCAATGTTTGGTGTTATGTGTATAATCGTGTGCTTTGAAAGTTTGCGCTCATTGTCGCCAACGCTGCTGGATTAGAAATACGGCCGCTTTACAGGCCCTTTTGCACGTGACTTTTCTCTAGGGCAGAAGGCTTGGAGGCAAAGCAACGACAAACAACATGCGTAAATTCGACCAACAGAGCAGAGCAGACCGCTCCGTGCCCGCTGCAGTGAGCGGCATCAGGTGTGTTCTCTCACCTCCGGCCCTCTGCCATTGCGCCGTGCCGTTTGCCAGCATGTACAGCACACTGTGTACATGCAGCGTCACACGGCACCAAGATAACAACGATGGGGGTCGTGAGCCACCTCCTGGTGTGGCCGGCCGTCGTGACCCCCCGGACGAGTGTTACAACGAAATACACTACAAACCTCGGCGTGAGAAAATGTCCGAAACGATCCACTGAGCATGAGCTTTCGTGATTTTCATTTGATCATCATCTTTTGCCCGAGCATAACAGAGCGGTGCTCACGGATAGTTGATGGGCCAGAGGTTTTGCCGGCTGTGCAGTCGAGATGACATGGCTGCAGTAACGTGCTATGCTACACAAGCAGTCCGGTGTATCTGTCCGGAGACATAGTTGCTCATCTAAAATGTCAACGCGTGAGTTATACGGGTCTTCAAGCTTGCGAGTTGGAGTTGACCTACGATCTAAAACTGAAACTAAAATGAAAACTGAATTAAAGCAACGCAGAGTAGGCTGGATGTTGAAATATATTGTCGAAATTGTACCGTGTATTCAAGCATGTGTACAACACTGGGATCCGTTTACCTTTCATGTCAAAAAGTGGGAGGTGTAACAAATCGTCCAGAATTCCAGTGTGAATTTGGACGAAACTCTTCCAAGCTGTCCGTAGGCCCGCCCTATTGACATCCGGTATCATAAAACACATGGATGAAGGTAAGGATGCGGCTGGTGTCCCGTCAGCTGCTCGCTTTTGGTGGTTATGGGGCGCAACAACCGCTCATCTGCCACTTTTCCAAATTGATCCAAAAGAAAAGATACAGCAAAATAATTGGGAGTATCTCCGAGGGTTGTTTGCAACTTTAAAAACGTAGAGCGGCACAGTACCGTTCTTTGGACTTCATTCAAGTATTAGGTAGAATATTTCCTCTGGAGTATTCGCAATCTTGATCTGGACAACCAAACGTAGCGGTGCTTCCTGGTTATCCCGCCCGCACAGCTCGACAAGAGTTGACCAAGGAGGGACAGCATATGCGATGGAGGTCCGGACTAGCTCCGCAATTTATCAAGTCCCCCGATTTCCGCCACTTTATTTTGAAAGAGGCTTGCTTTTATCCTGAGAAAAATAATGTATTTTAATTGTCATTGGAGGCCCGGATCTACGGATCACCTCCCTATCCAAATTGTAGGTAAGCGTGGAACCGTTACAAAACTGGATTGGAGACAGTTCAAGCATGCATTTTAATGTACGATGAACTCCGTGAGAAAATACGTCGATTCAGTATTCTTTAAGGGGGTCAGTACACTATTGCAAGGGCCCGCAGACGTTCAAAGGTCCGGCAGGCCGTCGCAAGAACTCGCATGCCCCCGCAAGTTGGTACGGCACGACGCCAAACACGGCCGTTTCCGGTCCGTCGTCTGTCAGCCTGCGCGCCGGCCGCAGCTCGGCACTCGCCACCCTCTGCTGCCGCAACCATTCCACCGGATGGGTCACGGCTCCTGCACCATCACCACAGCTGCCGTCACCACCGCCGCCCGCACAATCACTGCAGCTGCCGCCACCATCACCGCAGCTGCCAGCACCATCGCTGCCTCCGCCACCATCACCGCAGCTGCCGTCACCACCGCCGGCCGCACAATCACCGCAGCTGCCAGCACCACCGCTGCCTCCGCCACCATCACCGCAGCTGCCAGCACCATCGCTGCCTCCGCCACCATCACCGTCGCCACCGCCGCCCGCACAATCACCGCAGCTGCCGCCACCATCACCGCAGCTGCCAGCACCATCGCTGCCTCCGCCACCATCACCGCAGCTGCCAGCACCATCGCTGCCTCCGCCACAATCACCGTCGCCACCGCCAGCACCATCATTGCGGCTATCTCCACCACCACCGCCGGCACCCTTCGTGCGGGCGCCCCGGCCTGTCCTCTGTACCCGCTATATGGCAGCGCAGTGATCACTCCCGCGCGGTACGTTTTTCGTCAGTTATGAGGGTTTTAGGGCGCGTCGACTGCTGTGGTCATGGGGTACATTTTTCGCCCACCTTCGTCGGTGCGTTGTCTGGGCGAAGGATACTGTGACGGGCCGCCTGGACGCCGAAGCATCGTACGCGCACGTGTGCGTCATTATCGAGTTTGCCCAGGCTGCCGCGTCGTCTGCGCGCCGGCACAGCATCGTCGACGCGCCAGGGCGCTGGTAGATCAGGTAGGTCACTCCGGCGGGGAAGTAAAATGATGATGAATTGGGGTTTCGGGGCGCGTCGTCGTGGAAGTAAAAGAAAACTATTGTGGACGAATCGCGAGTTATTGCTGAGTGAGTCTACCAGGCTAAAAATGTTCGCGTCGTATCCGAAATGACGTAGTTCAACATGTTCTGGACACTTGCGTGGCGACGAAACGCCAAACTGCGTTTCGTCGCCACACAAGCACCTATGTGTAGCTAGTGTGCCCGATTCTGAGACAATAGAAAGCCGCTTTGTCCCCTTAGATGGCCTGAGGACGAGAATCACAACGCTAAGCGTCGCGTCACCTGCCTCAGTTTGATGAACTCCATACTATCTCATCTGTTCTGCCACAGCCTGAAAAGAAGCGACGAAATAATTTGGTAGCGGCCACTGCCAGGAAGTGAAAGCAGGCGACCTAACGCCTGTGCCGCAACTTCTGCAGCTCGATATAGGGCTGTAACCCAATACTGGTGCCGGGCACCTCTCGGCCCGACATCGACAAACTTATCAGGACTATCAGCATGTCTGATTGATTTTAGTGTATCAACAGGGATTAGTCAACATTGGTCTGTACCGTAGTCAGATATTTCACTCCTCAGCCGACAGCGGGCCGCCAACGTCACAACAGCCACGGGTCTTTCCAACACCGGTCACACGAAAGCTGGGTGTCGACGTCTCGGCATTGGCGGATATTCCATTACCCAGCCGACATGTTCACTGGTGGTGGTGGTGGTGGATTGGAGTTTAAGGGCGCGTCGACATCTAGGGTCAAGCATGCTCACTGGGAACCCGTGAGAAGAGAGCCACCTTTCCATGTGGAGGGCACACGCGGCTCCTGTATCCGCCCCTGTTGAATGCATATAGGCATCCAAGCAAAAGGCATTACTGCATATGGGCAAGCATAGGCCCTCAGAAGCACGCAATGTGAGCTGTCACCTGGGACGGAGACCACAATTTGCACGTGGAACTCAAACGTCAAGCTCAGATTCCCAGTCTCCCACTGGATCCCCACAAAGTGTGCCGTAGACACTGGTGAGGCTAGCGACACAAAACTTGGTGATAGCGTGTGACTGCCATCACCAATCACACATCTGACGTCTTTTCGATTTATCAAACAGCTCCAAAATAAATAAGGTACGAAAGATACGACCAACGGGTAGTGTTCCCGCCGCAATTCAGGTTAAAAAATGTATTGAAGCTCACCGCCACTGTTGCGGCACATTTGTCGTGTCCAGAGCAATCGTTTCCACATCCATCAACCGGCAGGATTAAGCTATCCTCATGCCGTAGAGATTCGATGGGGATAAACGAATTCTAGCCGAGGAACAGCGAAGACCGGTAGATGAAATTGATGCCCAACCTATTCCGATTGAGGGCACGGAAACGGGAATCTTCTTCGCCCAGTTCTTCACTGTACTGGAAGTATTTGCGGGAAGACCAGTCATCGCGGTATGAAAACCGGGTAGAAACACAGCTTGAAGATGGATCGATTTACTCAGATACAAGACAGCCGAAATGGTACACGTAGACAAGCAGATGCAACACCTTGAAACCGTCACTCGCTTGCGTGCAGCGGTAGCGAGTGGGAAGCGTCACCCGCGCATGTCGCCCATGGAAACGCTAGCGACCGATCCAAATCAAACGTGGTGCATTTCGACAATGCCACACTCCGCACGCACGCCCTCCAAGTGTCTCCATCCGCCGGCTTGTGGCTGACCCACATCACGGTCAATGCCCTCGAGACCGTGCACTCACAACTGCCGCCTCCCCCCCCCCATGCACACACACTCACCGCGTGCACTGCCGCCGCCACCCCAGCCGGCAGCAGTGCACGCCGGCACTGTCAAACGCCAACCGTGCTGCAGCCACGCGGCGTTGGCGGCCGGTTGACGTTGGTAGGATGGTGTCAAACCAAAGGCAGTTGGCGTTAGCCAGCCGGTCTCTGGCCGGCAGCTGGCGTTGGCCAGCCGGTAGCTGGTGTTGGCCGTCGGTTGACGTTGGTAGACTGGTGTCTGGCCGGTGGTTGACGTTGGCCGGCTGGTGTCTGGCCGGTGGTTGACGTTGGTAGGCTGGTGTCTGGCCGGCGGTTGATGTTGGCCAGCCGGCGTCTGCCCGGCGGATGATGTTGGCCGGCGGTTGATGTTGCCCGGCGGTTGGTGTTGGCCCCTGGTCGGCCCTAGTAGCGGCCGGCTCGGCCCTCACGGTCGGAGCGGTGGTTGCGGTCGCGGCTGCGGGAGCGGCGCCGGTCACGACTGCGCGAGCGCCTGCGCCGGTCATCGCCGCCGCCACCGCCGCCGCCACCGCCGCCGCCGCCACCGCCGCCACCGCCACCGCCACCGCCACCGCCGCCGCCGCCGCCGCCATAGCCGCCACGGCCACCGCGGAAGCCGCCGCCCCGGCCGCCCGGAGAGCGTGACCGACGCCGCCCGCCGCCCACGTAGGCCGGCCCGCGGCGGCCGTACAACTCCTTGCGCAGCTCGCGAGAGATGGGCTTCAGGTGCATGAAGTTGCAGAAGCCCGACCGCGTGCACTCTCTGGCGGCAGAGGTTGGTTGGTTGGTTATTGGGGTTTAAGGATGCATCGACTGCGGAGGTCATGCAGCGCCTACTGTCGGCAGGGGAGATGGAGACTCGGACCATGTGTCAGGGCAAACATTTCAGCACACACCTTGCTCAGGTATATGCAACCCAAGTAGTCACACTCTGTGAAATAATTACCAATCAGCCCCATTCAGTGATACATTATTTGTAAGACAGGATGGAATACGTTTTTTTTTTGAACATTTCTTTTTCTTCCTTTAATTTATTGTATTTTAAAGTTTAGATTTTTTTTTTTTTTTATTTAATTTTATTTTTTTAAAAAAATTTTATTATTCTAAAATGCAAAAAACTCTCTTATATTAATTCAATAAAAAAAAAATCCTTCTTGTGATGTGTTATATAATATAAAATTAACATATGAAAATAAAATTTTTTTTTTTTTGGTTTCAAAAATTAATTTCGTCTAATTTAAATAAATAAAAAAAAAAATAAAAAAGGGGGCTACCTGGATTATACAGTTTTATTTAAATCTTGTTTTAAAACCTAAAATATTTTGGGAGCGATATTTTTCCGTGGCGAATTTCGACATCCTACCGTATTTTCTCCTCATACCACCAACAAAGCTGAAAACTTTTAACTTGTCTTTGTTTTCCTGGTGCCGGATATTAATTTCCTAATTTCAAAAAAATTTTTCCAAATTTTTTTTCTTCTTCATTTATTCATCACAAAAAACTCCCAAAAAGAACCGCCTCCCCCACACCAAAAGTTGAGTTTAAAAAGAAAAAAGTAAAAAAAAAAGTAAAAAAAAAAAATAAAATCCAACCCCAAGACCAAAAATAAAAATTTACATAAAAAAAATATAAAAAAAAAAAATACAACAAAGCCACGTGCACATCAAAGCAAAACAAGAAGAGGAATAACAAAAACAAAAACATCAAATACCCGTAGGAATTTAGCCCAGCAACACCAATTCCGACCGTCCCCGTCCGGGGGGGAGCACCTGTCTCGGCGGAATCGGGGAAGGGACTCAGCTCCCCCACCGCAAAGCCCCGCAAACCCCGTTTTTGGGGGTGTTTTTTTCTCTCTTCGGGGCCTCCTCCTCGCGGGAATTTTTTGTAAAAGTTTTCCCCCCGGGGGTGTCCCAGGTTTTGTCACCCCGTTTATTCTCGATCTCTCCGTATACTGGGGGGGGGAGGACACAATACTTATTGTCACAGTTCATAGTGCAACAGATAATATTGCTGCAGTACAGTGTGACAGGGGCGGGGATGGCCGAGTGGTTACGGTGTCGGGCTATGGGTACCAAAGGTACCGGGTTCGACTCTAGCGCCACTCGGGACATTTCCGAATCCCGCGGCCCACCGGCGAAACAGTGTGGGCGGCGCCATTAGCCGTGAATGTGCATAAAGTGTGCCGTGAACCAACCAATAAACAAACAAACAGAGTGTGACAGGAGGCACTACTGCTGCAGTAGACAGTGTGGCAATTGCTACTTCTACAGTAAAGTGCAGTAGATGCTGCTACAGTGCAGCATGCAAATGTTACTGCGAATCACAGCACACAGTGATATTAATGATGCGCTAGTTGGCAATACCTCCAACCCACTACCACTTACCAAGATAGCTCTATCTTAAGCAATAGCACCTGAAGCAGTGTTGGAAAACTGGAGTTTGTTGGTGTCATGCATACCAATACATTTTGTGCTCCAGGATTGTGACTAGACTAAATGAAATATTTTGTACTCCAGAAGGGAAAACGAAGAACAACATTGCTTGGTAGAGTGCTACCACTAAAAGTCCATACCTGACAACAACTAGCAGTTTCCGCGACCCCAGCGCCCCGACCATCCAACGTCACTACACATCCTTGAAAGGCAGTATAAAACATACGACGGAGCATGAGCCGTCGGTGTTGCGCTAAAATTGTAAAGAACCTTACTAAAACCGGCTACGCACAATGTCGGCGCTTTATATGTGAAAAACGCTATATTAGTGTCAATAAAGTCAATAATTAATTCAATATTTATTCAATATTGGTTCAATATTTATCAATATTTTATTTTATATATAACATACTTAGATTAATGAATATCTATTCCATAATACTCTTGGGAAACTTGCGCTGGAGCCTAGAGGTGTTCCATAGCCTTGCGCTGGAGTACTCGCCAAGAAGCACCAGAAATCTCTAGTTGGCAAAACCAGGGGTACTTGGTGTAATCGGAGTATAAAAGGTTGAAGCCTGGTTTCGCCAGTAAATGCTTTAAATGCGCAATCGAAGGTAGTTTTGTTAAAGGGACAACTTTTTAGACACAATGAGCCCGTTCAATGCAAGAAAATCACTTCAAATTTCCTGAAATCCGCCCCGGAGCAAGCAAGTTCTCCGGGCTAAAACACCAAGAAACCAATGTCAGTTGTGCACTTTTGCATGACTGTCGCATATTTTTTTGTAAATGTGTGCGAAGATAAACATGCGCCTTGAAATATAACCACATTTTGGGGTTCATCGGTGTCAGTGAAGGGTCCGTAATACATGTTCCGAAATTTACTCCGACCCATTCCCTGTTCCCCGCCCCATGCGGAGTTGTACTTCTCGGGCTGAGTTAGCGAATCCGACCAGCTCTATCTAAGAAGAAAAATAAACCGACCGTGGAGGTTTTAAAACTCTCCTGTCTGGCAGCTCTAGATACTCCTAACTCGATCCTTGCTTCAACTAAACATTCCAGACATGAACTAAACAAGTACATGAAGGAACTTATAATGAGAATAAGAATGGGTTTGAATTCCTTCCCTCAGCTTTTTCATGCAAAATATCCTTCTTGGTGATGAGAATAAAACTATTTTAGCCGGACTGTTTTAGTATAATTTTCATTAAACCATTATATATTCCGAAACCCATATTTATAGACTTGGTCAACATGGATTAAGTATGCTTTTGTTATTATTTTATCTACCATTGCGCCTGAAGTTTGTTTATAACCTCATCCTTCGCTAATTTAACAACAGCACAAATTATATGTATGTCAGTCGTTCGTAGGCTCTCATATTCTCTAGAGCTGTGTGCAGTCTCCACGCAAATCAGAAACATGTTACAATTTTCTGATGTAAGATTAACTCTCCTTATTTTGACAGCAGGAATAGTAAAACATATTTCGTTATTAAAATCGATGTGATAATTTTATTTTATGGTCAGCTTTACCTTGTACATATAAATATGCCGGAAACCTGAAGTGTAACTTATCAAACATGGCAGAGACATCAGGGAGGAGAAACTGACAAGTTGCAGTGATGGGCATGGTCAGAACTCAATGCCAGGCTAAACATTAGTATTTACTGAAGCATTTTCGTATAACACTGAAGGCAAGTAGCTAAATATTTCCTATATTAGCCATGAAAAGCTTGTCACTAACTTCACTATGGTACAAAATGGCATCCAGTGTTCACAATAAAACAGAACGAACTCTCTCTTTAAAAAAACAACATTTTATGCATTTCAAACATGCATGCACTGCATCTCAAACACACAGCTGTAGCATAGACTAACAAGGCAGCATCACCCACCTTGGTCTCGCACTCAACGAACACGTCTTCAAAGAAGTTGTCAAAATGCTCCTGCATCTCCTCATCGCTGATGTTGGCCAAATGGCTGCCATCGGCCGACTTCGCCGAGTTCTGTGGGTTGACATAGAGGTTCTGCAGATTGATGGTCTGGCTGAAGGTGGGTCTGTTGTGCATGCGAGAACAGCGCTCCCCATGTCGACAGGCGCCGATCTTGAAGTAGAAGGAACAGTTGACTCTGCCAAGGAGAATAATAATGTTAGCAACTTGGAACCATAGCAGAACTTTTCCAGGTGTTATCATGCTGGTTTCCCAACCACAAAGCAGACAAGTAATGATCAACCAGTTTTAACACGTGCTCTGGAGGGCCTCTGACAATTACGCGCAGTGGAGGGGGCGGATTCAGCCCCGCCCAACTCCCACCCCAAGATCTCGGTTCCTCTCAAAGCTGGAGGAACGAAATTCGCAGTGGATGGGTACGGTAGTTAACTCTATTTTGTGCAAATTTCGTGACCTTAGGTCGATATCTTCGAGGTCAAATGAGGTCCAAATGGCGAAATTTTATGGTTTTGCGTGGCTTGGCTTGTCATCGTTATGGATCGCTGTGAGTGTGTTTAAATGCTCCAAAATGGACATCAATTATGTTTTGGACATTACTAATGATGCAATACAGATGTTAGACCAGACACTTGACTTCAGGTCACCTATATCACCACTATCAGATCATTACCTGATCCCAGTGTAAAATAATTGATGATGTGACCTGGAAATTCACAGTTAATGGAATTGTGCTATTTCATCCTTGTCTTAGGCTTTTACGAGTTTGCCACATGATGTATGGACAGTCATCACACACACAACTGAGAAATACTGTAAAATGCATCTGACTGAAGTGAGTCATTCCACTTTTTTTAATCCTCAAGGGTGATCCTTTATTTTCTTCCAATCTTTCACTATTCCAAAGCAACTTCTTTCTTCATCCACACAGTTAATGGTGAAGTAATTTTAGGACACTGCCTGATCCAGTCCCGAAACCGGCCGTCCGCCCGACTACTCCGACAACAATGATAAACAGCAGCTTTCAGAATGTTCAGGGAGTAGCATGCAAGGTGACATCAATTGCATGAGTCATTTGCATTTATGACAACATTCCAGTTGACCAAGTTTGATTCCATTAACCTGCCATGAACTTGACCTGACATGACAACTACAAAGCATAACAATATACATCAAACAAGTCCCTGGTGTTGCCAAGAACACTTCCATTTTGCCGATATACGGGAAGAACATCAGCGCCGATTTTGGTGATCTGGCGCCTATGTTTTTTTTTATTTAACTTTAATGAACCCTAACTCGAGAAAAGAAATCGCAGGTGTTCGTTTTCCTTCCTTTAAACAATGCACCTTTAAACAATGGCATATATCATCTGGTAAAACTTGGAGTTATGTATGAAAAACCGGAGGGGTGGACGGATTTAGGCCCCCTTTAGGGTGCATGTCAAAAGCTAAAATACCAGATACTATAAGTTAATATGGTATTGAGTTAGCACAAGAGCCACCACATATGGACATGGTGGGTGATCTGTTCAGTGGTGTTCTATTGTTGTGGGCTAAGCACACAGCTGTATTTATTGATTGTGCATCTATTTCTGTACATCTATGTTATTTGGGCTTTAGGATGCCTCAACCAGAATTGATCATTCACTCTCTCTATTTCTAGGTTGATGATTCAGTTACTCTACAACTGGTCTTCAGGCAAATGGTTGTTGATAAGTGGAATAGGCTGCCCATTGGTGCTGCTGAGTACCTCATTGACTCTATTTAAAAATAGGGTGTACAAATTTTCAGACTGGACAATCTTTTTTTTCTGCTCAAATTAGAGGTGCATGATGTGATATTCTTGGTAAGTAGATGTGCATAGCACAGGCCCCACTAAGCAGGCAAATGTGGAGTTTGAAGATCATTGGTAGGGCACTTGACCGACATGTATGTTATGCAGGATCCAGTGAATAGGGCTTGATAGGTAAGGTAAGCATGGATGGCTGTGCAGGACATTGGTGGATGTGTAAGCACATATGGTTGTGTGGATGTATGCAGGACTAGAAACATAAATGAACTCTCCTTATGTTATGGGAACTATTCTCTTCCCTTGGAAAAAATAACTATGCACATATAGTCAATCAATTTTAAGGAAATTAAAGAATGGTGGGGCAATGCACTCGCCGACACCACGCCTCCCTAACTCAGGCCAAGATCCAGACACATTCCCAACTTAGGCCGCTTTGCTATATTCTGAAGCCCAACTTGGGCCACATAGCTAATTTCTAAATACAATGTTTCCCATTTATTAAATGATAATTTGAAGAGTGGAAATGACAAATTTGAACTCTTCTGATATTGGTTGATTATTTTTTGGGTTGGGGTAGTTGGTACTGGGCAGCGTTGGAAAAGTGGCCCTTTTTTGGAACTTTTGCAATCCAAAGAATTATACACTCCGGAAAAAATACACTCCTTGCATTGCTGGATGAAGACATACTTAACTAGCAAGACAGCTAGATGTCATTATACAATAGTGATAACTTGGGTGGAGAGGAAGATTCAGTCATACTGGGTCCCCCACCACATGAAGTTTCCAGTATAATTGATGATAATACACATTTGTTATTTCGGGTCATCTGTAGGCACATTCCAAGAGGAGGCAGGAGTGGAGCCTAACATGAGATGCCAGCCAGATTGGAAAAATATCAGTTTGCTAGCATGCACAAGTACAACAGATGTCAATGGATGGCAAAATATGGATCACTGCAGTCTGAATATGATCTTAATGCCACTGAACATTCCATATTTCACAGCATTCAATATCATTCCATAACATTCGATTTGTGCATGTGCGATTTCTGGTGAGGTGCAGGTGAATTAATAAACAGCCACCAATGCATTCATGTGAAATTCATGTGCATTCATGTGAAAAGTGTAGCACTTCCCCCAAATCTCCAAAATACTGGTGGATGAGCCATGTTTTGCTACAGCATAGGAATTGTCATGGGCGCTATTACTTTTCCACACATGTTTTACACACATTTTCCCTGCATGAAGCATACAAAGGCATTGGGTTTGGCTAAGTTATGCTAGATTATTTTTTTTTGTAAGTTATCCATTTATCAAGTTCCTTTCGGAATCATTCAGGATTATAAAAAATAGTTTTTGAATTTTAAAGAACACTCGGGCTAGCATAGGCTGTTTGGTTAGAATATGCCATTTACTTTTACTTTGTTAAAGGAAAAAATGGCTTAGAAGATTTTTATTTAAAAAATGCTTTCTTGCATCCAGTTAGGCTGCAGCTTTTTCTTCATTTTTAACATCACATTTCATGGTATATTTCCAACCAAACCCGAGCCACTTTTTGGTGTCATTTTTCTACCCATCTGCACTTGCCAAAAAAATGTGCTGTCACATGTAAGTACCTACATTATGAACACATTCATAATCATTGCACAAAAAATAAATTTCAAGAAATCAAATCACCTTAAACTGCAAATTTGTCCATTCAGAAAGTCACAGGCCAGAAATGTTAAAAGTATAACGGTATTCAATGGAGAATGGGGACAGGATGCACCTAATAATTCCTGAACATTTCATGAATGCACAAATAATGCTTGAATGCATGCATATCTATAACATATGCAGTCGATGTGCACTGAAGAGGCACAGACCCCATTTTGAAAGAAAAACATTCACGCTTCAAAATGTGGTAAGTGAAAACAAGATTTTCCAGACATCAGTTTTGTTCATTTCTACGCTTGTCGTCAAAACATCGCAGGAATTAATATTATCATGTCCTGCTCCTTGTATTATCTGAAGATATCCCGTCACATAACACAAGCTTACAGTTTTGGTTTATCCAAATCAATAACTCGAATTACCGCGAAGATATTTGATATAGGTAAGTAGGTAGGTACCTACATAGTCAGATAATACAACCTCTCATACCTCGAGCCAGACACACAGTCAATTCCATCCGGATAGCAGCGCAGAGCTTTAAAGAGAATCCTTCGTTGAATAAAAAAACAACTACGCTCCGCTAACCAAATATAGGAATTCACCTTCACCAGCCCGACCGCGTTCTTGGATTCAATGAGTTCACCGCTTTCCATCTCCCATTCCGGCCGGAGCTATTTGAACCATTGCCACAAAAAGCCATGGATAATGCATTTCTTCTTGGTTCCTTGGAGAATGATATGTTCTGCATCAATTGGGATGGATAAAACCGTTCATGTTTATATTATTAAGCAGTCAGGAGCGATATACATAAAAGATATCGGAATGATTTTCCCCATGAAAATTGCCTGAATGGTACCAAAACGTTCCTAAAACCTGCTAACACATTGCTTCAAAATGAAGACCCATAGAACTAGAAATTTCACCTTCTTTCGATTTCATGACTTATATTGTTTCCGAATTTCATCGACAAGCGGGAATAGTTGCATTCATGCCACTCCGACCGCGAGGTTTTCCCACTCCGGACAAATTCAGATTTACGTGTGTTGACCTAATTCTCTACATTCTTATAAGCCTCATTCTGATCCAATGATTAATTTCTTCCCACAGTCCTGATTATTATTACTTGATAAAAATATTCCCTGTAATTCTCTTGGCAGTTTTCTCTAACATATTTTCCTTTTTTGGTATTTCATAGCAATCATTGCGCGAAATGAGACGCTAATTTCCGCTCGTCCGTGACGATAGTTTGTTTTACAGCAGCAATTTGCCCGCCCGTCTAGTCGCTTTTCATCCTTCCAAGGCATTCCTTGCTTCTACTAAACATTCCAGACATGAACTAAAAGGTGCATTGAAATACATTTAATATTAATAAGGATTGACTTCAATATTTTTTGTCAGCTTTCTCATTTGAAAAAAGAGAATTTCATCGTGGAGAGAATGAAATATTTTAGACGGATTGTTTTAGTATAACTTTCCTTGAACCATTATATATTCCGAAACCCATATCCCGAAGTAACATTTTAGACCCTCCCATTTTAGACTGAGCGGTGCACGAACGTCCTGCTCTCGAGGTATGTTGTGAATTTGTATTAGTTGTGCGGTGTTGGTACCTATGCTAGGAGTGGCAGGTATTGATATATAAACTTGGTTGACATCGATTAAGTATACTATTGTGATCATTTTCTCTACCATTGCTCAGGAAGTTGCCTTATAAGTCATTCACGTAACGTGGATGACTTCAGACGACGATGTGTGTTGGACCCCATCTGGTTGTCTGTGAGACACTGGGATAAGAACCTAACAAATGACTTAAAGGCGTTTTATTCTTGAGGAAGAAGAATTGTCGGGTTATTTTACGACGCATTCAACCGCAAAGTTGCATAGCGCCGCCACCCTATATCACACCGATTGGTCGTAGGTGGACTCTGCAAATGCCGCCGGCCGCGAGATTCGAGTCCCACGCTCCACCATCTAAGCTACCGAGGCCCCTGGGTTTTTTATTCTTCATTCCAGGAGACATCGCTGCATTTTTCAAAATGTATACACTTCGTTATATATAAAATGTATATACTCCGTTACTTGGTGCTTCAACATACACCCAATAATTTGGCAAACTGGGAAATTATACACCCCATAACATAGTGCTTCTCAAGATTATACACTCCATACTTTGGCAAGCCAAAAAATTATACACTCTGAATCCAAGACCGAGAAGTGAAAATCCAACACTGGTACTGGGTGAAGAAAAAAAACTTGCTTCCGAGGGATGTGTTCTCAAGACCAACGTGGCACCTTTGATGGCTGGGAGGAAAGCTTTGCTGTTACTCGAGTGGGGGAAGGGATGCAGTGACATAGGAAGGTCCATGCTACTGCAAGGCACTGCTCGGTTTACCCCCTCACACACAGTCTTTCCGGTCATATTCTCGCACCTTGTCTCGGGGTTGATACAAACTGTGCTCCAATCTCTAAACTAAGCATCATACTAAAACAAGAGGGGTCATCGGAAAGTGCATGAGTGGGGCCAGAAGACACCACCGAAATTTTGCCCTAAAAATGACGTCATGAGGCCAGGGGACCAAAGTTTTCATGACATACATCATGTTTTAGCTCTTGGGAGTAATTTTGGGAGATGTGATTAAAAATTTAAATCAACAAGGGAAGGCAAAATCAACCATGACCCTAGCATGTTTGCCCACCAAAAATTAAACTCCCTTCTTTTATTTAATTTCACAATTTTAAGTTCTTGCTTTTATTTAATCCTTACTTTCCTAACGAGTAGAGCAGACCGAAAAACATTCAAAGATGTAGTGTATTCCTGCTCAATGAGTTTTTCAATGATTACACCCCAGCAGTGGAAAAGCCACTCCCTGATAAGGCGGCAGTGGCTGCCCCCAACGAGGAAGCTGTGTGGTCCACAAATAGTCGGCAGTGGAGGCAGCATTAAAATAATGTTTTTTTTTAGGTGTGAGATGTTGAAAGGAGTCCACAAAGATGTTGACCTTGCCCATGGAAGCAGTGTTAAATTATTCTGGTGGTGGTGGATTGGAGTTTAGGGGCACGTCGACATCAAGGGTCACTTTGCGCCCATTGTTAAATTATTCTGGAAATAGGGTGGAATATGCCACTTATTGAACACTTGATTGACATCCTTCTAAAAAAGTATAGACATCCTGCTCCTTGATGGGGGCTTATGAAGTATTCATCTCTCCCTTCTAACAGCATCTCGCAAGTATCATGTCAATGCTCTCGATAAGGAATGGTAATACAAGAATATATTTTGCGACCAATTTCAGGTAAAGGGATTATCTATGATGTGATATGGCACACTGCAATTGTATAGCATATGATTATTCTCCCTATCCTGAATATAGCTCTTCCTAAATTATGAACCACAGAACAAATAATAAAGGTGCAGTCACAAGTACCTGTACCAATGGCTCAATTTTCAGTCTGAAGGACATAAAAAGCATTTTAAATCACACTAATTCCGTAACAAATTTTGGCATTCTGCCATGCTCGTTTTGACATCTCACACCTAACAAAAAACCATTATTTTAACCCTGCATGGAAGTGATGTTGTTTACAATATCATTTAAGTCCTTCAAATTCCATTTTGAGTCAATAGCCTGTATATGTGCATCTGTTTTGTTTATTTTGACACACCTATTATAGGGATACTTATGTTTATGGCAATGATAAGAATGGCATGCTATCAGGAAATTTTCTTGAACAGTCAACCATATGAATAATCCCAACTTGAAATTATGTTCAGTACAAGATGCATCACCAGGGTGGGAATTAAGGCACTTCTTAAGAGATTTCATCTCTTAAAACATTTTTGCACTCCAGATTCATACTAGATAGAATGGGCTCCACATGTACTCCAGATATACACAAACATGCAGAAGGAACAAAAATACCACTAAAAGCTAATACAAGATTGAATAAAACATCTGGCAAACATGTTATTCTGCTTACCATTACCAAATAAACTAGCCACTTTTCATACCATCAAGCACACAGACAACACCCGAACACACACCACAATCAGCAGAAATGCCAATGACAACGAGCCAAAACTCGCACCTGCGCACTGAACAATGGCCTCTCCGGTCTCTATGAATTCGGCTGATGCGTCTCCAGAAACCTGCCTTTGAGCCACCTTATACTGGGAAAAACTGACCGTTTTAAGAGACTACTTCCGGAGTCCCAGAGGCTGCCTTCGTTATAATTTTCTGTTCTGAAAACTGTCTCAACTAATCAATGCAAGGTATTTTTTAAATGACGTCATAACCATTAGCAACTTCAAACACATGATTTACAATGCCGTACTGCAAACAATCCTTTGCCTTCCGACTATCGCATGTGAGGTGTTGGTGTCCAGTCTGTATCGTGCAGGGAGTTGGCTGTGTATGTGGGTATGTGTGCATTCTGAGCTGAGGGTGAAGTGTGAATTATTTTTGTTTTTCATTCGGCTAGCCTTGTACTGAGACCAACAGTGAAAGGAAAGCACATTGCTCCTGTGAGTTACGAGAGACTAAGCTGAGCTGATCATCACAACTCCCTGTCTTGATGTGCCATCCATTGTTCACTTTGTTTCTATGCTTTGACGTGACCAAAAATTATGTGTATTACTTATGCATATTACATAGGTACTGACTAGGTACATATGATGATCCGTCAGTTACCTGCAAATAGATTCCATGCATTAAAAATAATGTCCATGAAAATGTACTGAGGAAGAAATCTGTTTGCACTCTGACTCCAAACCTGGAAAGTAAGTTTCCCACCCTGTGTATCACAATCTATAATGGTAATGACAAGCATGATACTTACACACATGCTATGGCTAGAAACAAGACATGAAGACCTCACAAACACAGCAAGAAGCAAGATGTGGATAGTTTTTCAGGATGCTTCTCATTATTCAATAGGTGGTACATTCCGCCCTATTTCAAGAAAAATTGATCGGCCACGTCTGTGCCCAATGACGCTTTGGCAACAGCCCCCAATGAGGCGACAGCAGCAGCCTCTGACAATGTGGCACCATAGGTTGCTGACGAGGCAGAGGGCTGCGGCGGTACACAGTGGGGGCATGGCACAGGCCTGCAACTAGGAGGTGGGGGTACCTAGTATAGCGACCCAAGAAGATGAAATGGTGGTGGTCTCATAGCTTCTCTTCATATCATCTTCATTTTCCATCAGAGAAGTTGCTATATACAAAAAAATGTATATATATACCATCATAATGCAATGCTCAACAGCTCACAATCACAGCATTGATGAGAACAGAAAGCTAGCCATGTCCTTCCAACAAGTTAGGATGACATTTTAAAGGGAAAATGTGCCTATTCCCCACTCAGGCCACCCAGCCCAAGTTGAGCTGTTAAAAATTATTGTCCCCAAACTCAGACCACAGTAATAAATGCAGCATATCTACTTGTACTTGTAAACAAACAAGCAGGAATGGTGATTAAAAAGGTTTAATGAAGTATTTTGCATCTTGGAATGCACCATTAATGCCCATCATTTGAAAAACACAGGCTAAAACCACACTGCAAGAGGGCGGTGTTATCTTTGGTCCCAGCGAGTCAGAGTTCCAGCCAACCGGTAGTAGAGGGACCTGTCCAGTGTTCCGTCCTCTGGTTGGTTGTGTGTTACATATTATTTGATTGGCTTGACTTGAGGTGACAGAAGAAAGATCAAATGATGTAATAGTTTTGTTTAACATGGCAGTCAGTTTTGGTCCAGGGCAAGGAGGTTGGAAAGCGTGAGTGGCCTGAGTTGGCATTGGCAAGAGTTTGGCATTTTACCCTAGGTAAATGTTTGCAGCATTAACTCGTAAAATACCATATCGTATCACATGTCCTGCATATTGTGCTTATGGCGTCCTCAATTGTATGAACCGCCTGACTTAAAAAATAATCACTTTCTGAGAAAATGAATGGTCGCATCGTATTAACCACGTCAGATAGCATCGTATCAAAATCCAAACAATCCAATTTTACCAACCTACTTCATTTCCAAATTCACCCAAAACACAACGTGGGCCCTCCAACTAAACAGGTAGGACCTTATTCATTCTAGCCATAATTTCCACAACTTACTTGTCTTTCTCTGTTCCAAAAATTGAGGCAAGGTACTCAGCCATAATTCAAATCCACTTATGCACCCGGCGCGGCGCAAACCTCAAGACGGAAGAACGCCTCGAAACCTCGCTACTAAACAAACTAATCAAAAATGGCGACGACCAACCAGTTTTGTTAGATGGCGCTTTTGGGCCTTAGTGGCTCACTCTGGAATTATCCAGAATATCACTCGCATCTTCTGGTAAGCAGATTTGATTTTGTTACGATGTAGGATCCAAATATTTTATAGACACTTTGTTTTGTTTTATTTGTCTGGAATATTATGTGAAAATGTTGTTTAACTAGTAATTTCCCTATTTATCTGAAATTCCTGGTAAATCGCGCGATTATCCTAAAATGGCGCATTAGCTTCTGATACGAAGTATTGAGTCAAGTAGACTTCGGCTGGGACTGTCGTAAAAATGTATTTGAAGGATTCGTCGTGGCTCGATTAAATTAAGACAGTATTCGTCAAGTGCATGAAAATGAAGCGGTGTTATCCATTCGACGATTTTTTCACAATTCAGTATAAGCGTCATGTTGGTGAGAAGCAAGTGAATGGTGGGGTCCTGCATCCTGTTAACATGCACAAGGTTTACGGTAAGTTTTTGGGAACGTTTGGCAATGTTTACTCATGAATTTGAGGTATATGTCGGGATACGCGTTCATTGGGTACATGCATAAGTATGCTCTGGTACTGACTTGCCTTGGTCCCTTCAGATACTTCTGAACCAAGGCTATAAGGTGCAATGAAAAGGCATGGGTCTTTTGTGTACTTTTGAGTTGGCATGTGAATGCAATTCAGACAAGTGCGTGGCAGCAAACATGTGGGGCTGATCACTAGGATACTGCCATGCAGCTGTAGGCAATGCTTAGCTTACAGGCACATGCATAACTGAATGTTTAAGTCTCACTTCTTCAATCTAGTAAGGATTGTCATGTGTTGCAGTCTTGAATGCATTTTCTAGCATATTTTGGTAAGTTAAAACATGTGCATTCTGCTGTACAATGCTGAATCATTCTGACATGAATGTCATGGAGCACATTTGAATGTATTTGTCCACAATACTTTCTGTAGAACTAGTACCTACCAAGCTTTGTTGTTTAACTCTTGCATTGTGAATCGCTGTGACACAGGTGTTTCTGGGCTAACTCCCAAGCTGTTCAAAATAGGTATTGCTTTGAAATTGGTCATGCCTTCTGATAATGAATCCATACATGTTTTATTTAACAAAAATGGAGGTCATTGGTTTGCATATGCAGATTTAAATATTGGTCATGAACAAACTGTGTAAGATATTATTCAACAGCAAAGGCACATTGAATTGACATGACCCCCCCCCCCTCTCCTTAGCAACCAGTGATTTGTGTGGCAGTTTGTTTCAGTTCATCATATTTTTTTGGGGGCTGGGCTCCCCTCAAGAAAACCCTGGCTGCAACCCAGAACAAAATTTAAATATTGGTGTGCACACATGTTCAAACAAACATTATAGAATGCAAAAAGTAATCTCAGGTCAGGTTACCCAATCAAAATATGGTACAAGGAGAAGGAAAAGTATGTTTTGCATAATTGTACATTTCCTTATTGTGGCACCATTCCCCATTTCTCCAATCTATCATAGAGCAAAAATTAGTACAGGAGGGATTAGTAGGAATAGCAGTCCTCACACTGTGGGAGGGAGGAAATTACTTTGTGTGGCCATGGTTAGAGCATGCAACTTTCCAACACAGGCAATTCTTCTAATTTTTTTAGGTCCTGTTGGGTTGCATTTTTGTCATTTCAGCATGCCATTTTTGTTTACTAAGACTGCAAAAGAGGTTGGTGAATGTGAAATAATACCATGTTTCTAATGAGACTTGTGCTTGACAAGTTGAATTGAGAATCAACTCATGAATCAATTGTTTTTGGATGTGTCATGAGTTGAATTGATTTTTTTCTCCAAAATCTATCCCAAGTCATCAGTTGAATCATGAGTCACATTCAAATACCATGCGTGGGCAGTGTACACAGAATCATGGCTTATGAGTGAGTCAGATTTAATTCAATTCAAAGTTATGTCAGTCTTTTTGAGTCACAAGTCAAATCAGATTTCAAGACATTAGTTACATGTGAGTTGACTCAAAAACTTTGAGTTGAGCACAAATATGTTTCTAAGGTGTGTGTTGTGCCACTAATTCATGTATAGTTTATCATGCCCTGCTGTAGAGTTGTATGAAAAATGATCTTTATTTTTTGCACCATGCTACCCATTTTGAATTGGAGCCAGTATATTTCCTGGTTTTAAGCTCACAATTCTGGTCTGTGTACAAAACATTTTCCACCTGTGAAGTTTGAGACATAACTCATGTTTGGAGTTTCAGTGATGTGCTTAAAATTGCACAATCATATTTCCCACACAATGGAAGTGCATTCATTTTTTCAATGAATGTTTGAAGCAGTAGTACTCATGAATACTGGAAAGTGTATTCAATGGATTTTTGCCTTCCAAATTTTTTCTAGGTGTTGTCAGTCACCAAAGATTGCCATGTGGAAATATGATGTTATGAAATCTGATATTCTTAAATATGATGTTCTATCAGACATGTTGGTATTATATTTTAATTAGCTTTGGCTCCACATTTAGAATTGAATGGAATGATGTCTCTTCTTCAATGTGGTAATTATGGTAGCAAACAAAAAGGAGAATGTTAGCACCATACCCCTGATCTAACTGTGTGGGTGTTTTGAGCAGTTTGAAGCTTTGTACATTGTAAACATTTTAACTTTCATTTAAAATATTGCATATTGTCATTGCTGATATTTTATATAATGATGTAGTAAGCTAACTTCTGCCCTTCATCTGCCTATGACCTAGACCCACACTTGAATTATATTTAGCACACTATGTGTGGGTTATTCTTCCATTTCACTTGTTTAGCTCATCTGCTCAGCTTTCTTTGGTTTTTCAGCAAAAACTATGCAGATGCTGAAAGATGGGTCCAGAAACTTGTCAAACAATAATGTCAACATGGTTGGAGCCAAGGTGGAGGTGCCTCTTGAGCAGCCCAGTTCCAGCTGTCTCCGACAGATGTCTCTGACGACTCATGGCACCATCTGCCTCATGAAGACTGCAGTCATTTCTCAGGTGCGACCTTGAACACTGGTGTGCATTGTGATAGTTTTGAAAGCCAAAGTGGCTCATTGTGGGGTTACAATAATGGGTTTTCATTTGGTGTGATGTTAAAAAAGGGTAGAGTTTCGGAATTTCATGAATTGTGTCATTCATCATACTTCTTGAACTCCAGAAAGTAGACCTGTTCATAGCATTTCATTTGGCGTGTCTCTTTTTGTAATTGTCTATGGGTAATAACAGACCGCACTGTGGATAGTCGCAGTATCCGGAATTGTACATCAGATGTGGGCGTTTCACCTGTCGATAATAGTGAGCATGTGCATGACGCTTCTGAAGGTACAAGCACAGCATCTTTTTAGGCACGAGTGCATACTGCCCAAACACGTATCTATGAGCATGATGTTAAGCTTGATGTGAAGGGATGTCCATGAGGTAAATTCCACTGGTATGTTCCACCATGTTTACGAAAATGTTATCCCTAGCTCAGCCAGTCGAAAAGAGTCCCACATGACCACAGTCATTATTTAACTGTTGTTCTGCGCCCACCTGCCAAGGTCACTACGTGTGTTCCACACCCATCCTGAAACGGTTGTAGAGCATATTTTCGGCGCGATGGTCTTGTGCGCGCTGCCCGGTGACTAGCCTCTCGCATTGACCGGCGAGCATATAGCCACGCGTGTTAGCAGCTGATGACATGGTCCAGGGGAACGCACATAAATCTGCACATGCGCTACAGGGCCAATTATTGATTTGTTCCAATGATCTATTAAGACAGAAGAAGCCCCAGGTTAGGACAACTTGTTTATGCGAAAATGTTTACAAATGTGGTTATAAAGTCGCAAACAAGTCGTAGCTTTGAACTTCTTCAAATGCAATTCAAGTTTACTGACGTCGTGCGATGAAAGTATACGTTATATTAGGCGCATGTCGTCTCCGGTCATGTTAAGTCGTACGAAAATAAGTCTAGTCCCAAGCTTTGACAAGTAGTATGCAATTTTTGGGTATCCGAATGTAGTGCTGATTTCCCGTATGGATGGTAGATGGGTGTATCAGTATGCTATAATGGCTCAAAATACCTTGGGTCATAGTCATAATGTGACTGTGTATATATTGGAACTTGGTTAAATATGTTTCAAAAGGACCCTGTGAGATCTGGTCTGACGGACAGAAACGGTCGGATTGCATGCGTTGAAAGTTCCCATCCCATGGGTCTATCAATGTGCTGAAACCGTTTCCCGAGTGTTCGAGAGACCTTCCGGGACTGGTGGGTTAAACAGCCATTGAGTTTCCCTCCGACAATGCCAGTGCGACACCACCTGCATCACCTGATAAATTGTGATGTTTGTATTTAGTCGATAATTGGTATTTCTCCGACGTATTGCCCGAGTGAGTAATTTCTTCACCTTCAGGAGGACTGGAAAATCAGACTTATAAAAAACGCCTGTTTTAAGTGCAATGTTGAGCGACATTGATCACCTTCTCGTCTGTGATAACCTGCAAGCACCAGATGTGAATCATTCGGCGGTAGTAGAATTGTAGAGCAGGACCATTTTTTTAATTGTTAATTTCCATGCAAGTGGTATCTGGTTGGTGCCTGCCAAAATGTGTTGTGTGCATTGCGCAATATGTTATATCTGTGCCACTTCCTTTCCATCTACACCGGACTTGACGCCACTTCATAGGGCGTGTCTAGGCTTTTGGTGAAACGGTAGCGAATGTGCGAGGTAAAATTTCAATTTTAAAAATCGTGGGCATCATTTATAATTATTTTGCCACCAAGTGCTTCCGAAATTTCCGGCTTAACGAAACTTTAGCTGCCAGCACTCTTTCTAAATATGTAAGGTGCAGAACGCGAGGTGTGGTCAAAACTTCAAAGTCATGCATCGACAAAACATATTACCTTCCTTTCCTGCATCATGTGATTAATGTTCGTATTGATGTAGTTTCTAGCCTTTGTCTTAATTAGATCGGAATTAAAGATAGAAACGTAGTCACCCTCGACATGACCAAACGCCTGTCTTTGAAATCACAGGCGTTTTGCGGGTCGTGGAAGGCAACAGGTAAATAGTGATGTTCGCAATGAAATTTGTTTTGATTAGATGTTTTCAGTTTTAATTATCCGACAACCATCCTATTTCGCTTCCCGCTTGTACCAACCACCTGACGTTCATGACTGCACATGTGCCTTCTGTCGGACAATTGCTACCAGTCTGAGTAGCTTCCTCTAGAGCAGCGATCTGTTGTGAGTGTCACTGACTGTGTTTCTATTGGATCGTGCAGAAAGAATGGCCGCTGCATGGCCGACGCAGTCGATACTCTAACTCCGGAAGGAATGGCCTGTGCTCAGGCAATAAGGTCAGCTTAAAACCAATGCGAACTGAGCCCGAGCTCCCACCCCGCGCCGGGGTGTCTGCGACACCATCGCCTGTCGTGCCGCCATTGACGCCGTACGTGGTCTGGCCGATCAGGGGTGTCATGACACGTCGGCGGCGTCGGCTCGACTGTGCTGCGCGTGCAGCGGCGTGCTCGGCGCGGCCGCCGCCGCCTGCGGCTTCTGCGAGTCTCGGCTGTGTGGCGACTGCCTGGCCAGCTGCTGCTGCTGCTCGGGCACCTTCTGCCGGCACTGCCGTGTGGCCGTGTGAGTAGCTCGTTGCCGCATCGGCACCGGCCGGAACGCATCAGTGTCCGGTGAGAGCCCTACGATTGGACGAATATTTGCTCAGCTCCATCACCGAGATTCTGCGCCGCAAGCACAGCCGGATTTGAACGTATGTTGTTGACGGTGATATCGCAACAGTATCAGACACTATTCCCATATTCATTATATGTTAGGCGTCATGTGTATGTAAATGCATGAGTTTAGCTCCCATTGGTATAAGGATGATCAGGCCATGTTTATCAAACTGATCAAAGCAAGAGGGATGCAAATGGATTCGCTGTTGGTCGTGATGTTGGCTCGAATAACGCGTAAATAGTTGGAATTGAGCATAAGCATGTTCCTCCAAAATGAAGTTTCACCTCGTTAATCCATGATTTATTGATTGAAGCGATCTCACCAACTGCGTGTGTATTTCGTACGTATGCATTTGTTGATGCTTTTTTCTGCCGGAATCGTTGTGTAAATGTTGTAACGCAATGTAGAGAGCAGACGTGGGTCGATGTTGAGGATGAAAGACGATCTCTTCTGACCACTCACATGGATAATACGTCACCTGCATTTCCTGAGCTCCGGTTCGCTGAAGATAAATTGTATGCACCAGCTAATATTTCGAACGCCACCAATGTTGAAAGGAAAAGGCAATTAATTCAAGCAAGGTTGACTTATAACGGGCACACGGTACATAATTGCAGTCATGATATGCCAGTCCGCGGTACTTCTTTCATCCTTCCTTTAAAACATTCCTGCGTTCGTTCCTTCATGGACTAGTTATGTTTTGTTTGTGCATTCACTCCTTTGTCGTCTGTTACAGTTGCAAAATCAACGGATCCATCCCGTGTGCGCGTTTTTTTTTTGTCTGTTTCTGTGGTGCTGGAAGCATTGTTTGACGTGATGCCCTACTTTCCAGGTACGACCGACAGGATGACGTCACGGTTTGTCTCTCCTGTAACCGGTAGCCGACCGAGCCTGCCTCTGCCATTCGCCGATTCCCCTCTCGAGTTCTTCGTCAGTCGGCAGATCTTTCCGTGTTCAGCAGATCTCTCCCAGGCGCGCCAGACCGCTTCTGCGTTGTGGAGGTCTATGTGTGGCCGGGCTTCTGTTCGCAAACTAGAATACCGGTCATTTCTGGTCTTGGACGCTCGACCGCAAACTATATCGACAATTTTGCGGTGGAAGGTGAATAAAAGTGTCGGCTGCCTGTGTGTGTGTGTGTGTGTGTTCGCGACGATTTTGTGGGTGTGACGATGGTGTGGCGCGCTTCCCGTGATTTTTTTTCGCTCTTGTACCCTGGCGCTGCATTCACCGTGAAAATGTTCCAGATGTTTTAATCGAACATCGATCCACATGCGGATTTGGTGTTCCCAATGCGCTGTTCATGTACTCTGTGATTGTGTCAAATAAACATGGCCATTAACGATGCTCCTGGTTTATATCGATTGGTGCTTGTTTAATGTAAGATAGTATTATGCACTACACTTTTCTCAGCCCACCCTTGCAGTGATTCGGAAGATTCATTGCGCGCATCATATTTATGGCGCAACCCAACATACAATACTATTGTTTTAAGGTCCACCACCAAAAATCAGGCCACAAGAAGTGTCCCCTCGTCGTACTCAACGACTGCAGGCGCCTTACGTTAACACCATAGTATAAACAGTAAAGTTGTGGCACTCCCAGCCGGGATATATAAAGCAAATATGCGTACAAGACGCTCAGAGTTGTGGAAATACAACTAATAAAGAATGCTGTAATTAGTCCTATCCAAAGGTGGAATATGACTGGCCCTAGATACATTCCAAGAAGTTAAGGGCTAAATAATGCTACTGGAAGGTGGTCCGTTACCAGGTGGTAGTGAGCACTGCTAACCTGAAATGCATTTTTTACTTCGGCGACGTAAGTTGGGTGTTTTTCTCACTTCTATGCACAATTAAGCACACATACGTATTCGCACACGCGTGCATACACACATGGGCGTGTGTATTCCTTTGGTATCCAAGAGATGCAGTGAATGCAAATCAGTGCAATTAGAATTTGCTCAAAAAGCATGTTAGTAATTTTTTTAAAAGAACAATCTTGGGGTTTATTATCTGCATGCAGGAAATGTTTTGCTGTAATGTTCCAAAGTGTACGTCTAAAGCATTTAATGGGAGTATGAGGTATTCTGGAATTCTGTGGAGAGGTCTAATTGAATGAGACAGCTGGTCATGAATGAATTTCTGTATAAGAAGCATCTTAAGTTTTGCTATATCTTGGGCTTTTATAATTTTGTATTCCTTAAGGATGGGGTGTGTCCTCTGCCGCGGAAATACACCCTCAATAATGTGTATCATTCCTTTCTGAAGTAAGGATAATTTGTGGGATTTCCAAATCAAATGTGGTAAATTTCAAATCCTTTGGTGATCCTGCCCCGTATTAGGAGAAGTCATATGCGGATCTGTCTTCGAAAACCAAATTGTTCATCAGAACTTAGGTTGTGTAGCTAAGTGAGTCTACATGTGCAAATCCAAAGTCACGTCTACGCTTGTCAACATAAAAAGGACGAGATCAAAACATGGCGAACTGCCGGTGGTGCACGACATCTTGTGCACCGATGTTTATCGTCACGGCACAACATATCCGTGGGGGCATAAGTATGTCCTGTACGGAGGCGGCGCGGTGCAACCTCCTGCCTACGTTTACGACACGACGATCTTTATGTTCTCAGACGTTGCATGGTGGCTCAGTTTTGTTCGTTTGTGTCGCATCCCACATTGCCTGTCACTTATCTACGAAAAAGACGGACACATCTCGGTAATGGTCCGTGGCAGGAAGTGGCAGTGACCGAGTGCACGGAGCGCGCGCTGCTCGCTTCGCCGCTGCTGGTTCCCGGAGATACTCATATAGCTAGGACGCCAGCACAGGATCACCCGGCGTTTCTCGTGCATATTGGTCCGACTGCGTTAAACATCATGCAAAAGGAGGTTAGACGGATAGTGTGTTCAGGGCCAAATACTGCTTAACCCGCGCCGTCACGGGGTTTCGTTGACGACCCCCCCCCTGAGGTTTTCCGAGGACTGAAAGAACGGCGCGCCGAAATTTGCATACCTTTTCCCACATCAATTTGGCATGTTGTGTCAAAAGATTGAAATCAGGTCATCTAGGGTCAACAAGTTAGTCAAGGCCAAGTGAGGTCACCTCCAAAGAAGTTCAACCAGGCGTCACGCTTTAACGGACAAAGATATTTGAATGAAACTTTCAGCGTTTTCTTATATTTAAGGATGCAACAAAACGCACAAGAGCAACTTGTCATATTCCCGTTTTTTTAAATTGTTTATTAGCTTTGTACATTTGCCAATTGGAGTTAAAATCGATGATTCTGGCTAAAGAAAGCGTTCTTTTAGCAAATTGACTTCGAAGAACATTTTTTCGTTCCGTTCTGCCCACAAGAAAAGGAAAATTAAATTTTGAAATTTTGAAAATTATTTTTGGTTGGCCAAAAATTATGTGGTCCTGGTCGATTTCGCTTCCCCTTTCTGATTCCAAATAATTTGTTATAATCTCCCTCAAAATGAACCCCCAGAGACACAAACATCATGCAACTCGTCAAACTCTTGGGCCCCAAGTGACGTCACTTTTTGGGGAGAACATTTTTTTCGATGTTATCTTTCCCTACTCGTTGAGCGCTTTTCGACACGTATTTCGTTTTCGTGCCACGCTTAGTTTGAATATTATATGGAGGTCTTTACCGACCCCCCTCCCCGAGACGGGGTGTGAGGATCTGACAGGAGAGACGGCGTTAATGAATCGGTGAAAATAACATGATGGTCTCCTCCCGAAACTTCGATGTAGCACAAAGCTTTCAAAATCGCGACAAATTCTGATGGGTACAGGTGCAAAAGTTGAGAAGGAAATGCATCAGATAGCACAGCCACAAACAAAAGCGCTGCCGACACCGTCTTCCGTTCGAGATCCATGGGAATAGGTTGTCGCCCAGCCCTGAAATAATTCAATGTATCCCAGAATCAGCGCGCGAGACTTGCATCACGCATACCAGCCAACATTCCTGGGGCACTTGTGCCCTCGAAAGTATATACATGCATATATATATATATATATATATATATATATATATATATATACATGCATGCATATATATATATATATATATATATATATATATATTGTGTGTACATACATACATACATATATACATGTAAATATACATGCATATATAGATGTATATGTATATATATATATGTACATCAATACATATATACATCCATCCACATATACATCCATTCTCATCACATTGCGCAGCGCCTACCAGCGCCGACGTTTTGCCCACATGCGGCACCTTCGTCGGGAACTTTTTGAAAAGTCGGGTTGTCTATATAGTTGTATATCAAGGTCAATACATTTGTCACGTAGCATTATTGGCGTCTTCTCCCGCCTCTCGACGAAACTGCAGGACACAACCAAAACCTCGAGCCGGTTGACGCCGCACACGCTTGCAATGCCTGATCTGTCGGTGTGCGGATTGTACAGTGCCATCCGCACCCCGTCGGGCATACAGTGTTACCAAACAAGGCGCAACTGCAGTAATGCAGTACAAAATGCGAATTAAGATCATTTATTGAAAGACGTGAGATGATTCAGTCTTGCGAACACATTCCGTCTCACTGAGATGTTTAGCTCATCAGGTGGCTGAGAAGAGGCCGAGCTGGTGAGGCTCGGCAGCAGTGTGCCGGCTCCCGGTGACCATCCCTCTCACATAGTGTGTCCAGCAACATCGAAACGAATCTCTGCCTCAGTGTGGAGCCGACGTGCATATCGTCGTCACACTCGTTGAAGATCTCATCGATGATGGGATCATCCGTGTCGGCACGATTTTTCAACGGAGCGCACACATGATGGGCGAAGTCCACTGTTTCAGGCAGCATCGACGACCAGACCACCAATCCATCTACCTGAAATCAGCATTGTGTTAACGAGCAGATTACATATAATAACGGATCTCGCCAATCCCGGATTGCCGTCTTATTCTAAGCTGATATGCAAGGTGATGTGTCGCCATGGAAGGAAATGCCTCTCGATTACCTGTACGTACCGTGTGATACGTGAATTTACTACATTGAAACGTGTGACGTCACTCCCATCGACATGACATCTGACACGTTTCGAGAAGTCTGCCAAGCTCCAGCGGGGCGAGAACATACTCCTCGACGAGGAATTTTAAGGAAGCATGCGCGTGGCAAACCAGTCGAGGAGTGTTAGGGACCTTCCTCACAGGCGAATAATCGGCCTGCTTTGAGCCGGTTTGGGGGGGGGGGAGGAATGGAAGAAGTTTCCGCCAATGAAGAGCAGTCATGAAACTTGGACAGCTTAGGATCTGAGTTTGAGCTTGATGAAATATTTTCACCAACACGTGTTTCTAAGTTTTCCGCAAATCGTTAGCAAAAGGCCAATTTTGCTCAAAATCATGCCATCCTGGGGGATCGAGGAGAGGGGATCGGTGGCACTTTTCTGAATCCTCCACCAAGGACCATGAGGACTACACAATGCAGAAGTTCATCAACAGTAGGGATGTTTACTTCATGTTTGCTATCATAGTATAAAGAAACAACGGTAAGTATGGGTCCATCGCTGCTTCATTGAGTAATTAATGGGGTAATTAATGAAAAGTCACCGGCTATTGGAGCTGGGAACGAACCGACTGGATTGGTCACACAGCGACACATTATTGATATTAAGGTTTTGAATGTGTCGAGGTAAGGCAGTTCTGCTAACCACCTGTATGCAATGGTGTGGTACTGGGGAACTTTCAAAGGCGGCTTGTCTGGATGGGCGCCACCGATTGATAAACAATTTGAACGGGGAATGTACTTAGTGTCACTGTAGGGGTGCCTTTTTACTCTAAGGGGTGCCCTTCGTCTGAACAATTGAAGGGGGTATAAAGAGGATGCACTCGAGCGCCAGAGTGGTGCCTCTTCAGTCGGAGAAGCACCGGCCAAAAAGTGAATTTGGAATCGTCCCCTTCCGTCACTCCTGTTAACTATGCTACACATGTGCATTTGGAAATACGCGTACGTGTCCCACGTCTTCAGAGGAGCTGTTTCGCTGTTTTGCTATGCTTAATCATCTCAAAACGGTTGTTAACTTTTCACGTCTTCACCACCTGCTTTGCTTAAGAGGAGGCTGAGCACCGATCCCACGGCGAGTGGTCTAACAACGCTACTGACCATTTTTCGCAAGTCGTACACGAAGGCGTGCGAGGCTGTTATCCGCCTCTGGTAGTCGGACTTGGGCCTCCTACTGATGATATCCGTCGATATGTGCTCATCCAGTCGCCACACGACCACCGTCTGGCGCACCAGCGCACGCAGCACTGTCGCCAGCTCGCGAAGGTCGTCGCGCATCAACAACATCCAGAACATGGCGGACCTGCTGATGGGGTCCTTGATGCTCACGTCGCGGCAGTACCAGCCAGCGCTGTTGAGCACCACGGTGTCGGGACACGTCCCGCGGCCGCACTGCGCCAGCACCTGGCGCAGCTTCTCGGTGAACAACGTGTGCACGAACGGCCGCCACCAGAAGTCCACCAGCAGCGTGTCGCCGACCACGCGGTGACTGCAGAGCTTGTCAATCCGGCGGTGGCACAGGTCGCGCGTGCTCCCCATCTCCAGCTTGTAGCGGTAGTCGCGGCGCGCCTCGGGCGACGGCACGTCCAGCGGCTCTGAGCCGTTGTGCAGCCGCAGGAACGTCTGCAGCTGCTCCAGAAGGATGCGCGCGCGCGAGTCGCCGACCAGCACGAGGTGCGCCGGCCGGCCTAGTCGCGCAGCGCGTCGGTGCAGGCAGCACGTGGTTCCGGCGCGGGACAGGGAGCCTGAGTGGCACGTGCCCGCCTCAGACTCCCAGCCGTTGAGCTGCGAGCTGCTCAGCTGGAAAATTCGCAGACAGGCGGCGGTGGGTAGCGATTCCGGCCGTTCTGGGAACAAAACACAAAAGTTTAGTGTCTGCTGACATTTATTGCATGCTAGGGTATAAGCACCACATCCATCGAATTAAAATAACTAGGCGAGTAGCAAATATATCCGTAGCGGACGGGTATCCTGGGGCATGGATTACCCAGCAGGCTTACCGGATTGCAACATGTCTCGTGCGACGTGAACCACGATTTTGTTCCTAGTGGCAACGGCGGGGATTTCTGTTTCGCGGCCATGCCTGAACGTAGCTCAGTTCGGCTGGTGTGCGGCGATGACGAGAGACATTATAGATTACACTTAGGGCGTGTTGACGCTTACGCATTACCCGACTGTGGTGAGAAGGAAGTCACATAGAAGCCTGAGACACCGCTCGCAGATAGGCATCGTCGACTCACTCGTCAAAGACAAGGGTCACGTCGTGAGTCTGAAGGTGGATATACAGATTTCGGTGATACCACACGGTGTAGTCGGCGCCGATTTTACCGCCGGTCGAAACAATACAGCAGCGCACTGAAGGGGACAAAAATCACAAATCGGAAACCCAGGCTGGTAGCAGTGGAGGGACGCGTGCCTTCAGTCTCTTCGGTGGAGAGAGGCGGCGCAGAATCACCAGAGCCGTAGACTGGACGGTGACGCCGCCTCCAACTTCTCTACCAGCTCCGCCTACCAATGACTTCAAACTGAAACCTTGGGAGTATTCCGGAGTGGGGTTGGTCTTCTTGCCCTCCACGCAAACCAACGAAACAGACGAGGTGGCTCTAAAAATTATTTGAGAGGAACAATACATGGAGGCAATAGAACAATACATGGCCCCCTGTTCTTACAACTATGCTGATGCATCTCTTGCAAAGAATGTCGCGCCGTAGGAGCCGACTTATGAGTTATTTGGGTTGAAGGACGCTTGGAACAGGTCCATGATCATTAGCGCGCAACAGGATCCGACTTATTGACAACTATTTGAGCTTATGAGCGCGAATGACCGGCAGTTTGTGTGTGATCGCGACGACGTCGGCCGCTGACCTGCTCAGATTGTGGTTGTGAAGTGGTGTTGGTGAATGACTGTGATGATGCCGATAGCTGACCTGTCTAGGCTGTGGTTGTGACATGCATGGCCTGTGATTGTGGCCTCTTTATGCTGTGATTGTGACCTGTTTGGTGAGTGATTGTCATGGTGTGGACAGCGGACCTGTTCACGCAAGCATACCACTCAAACACACCATAATCACTCAAGCATATCTGAGTAGGGTCGTCTGAGGCGGAGGGCGATGGTCATGGCTGGAGCCGCATGCAAAGGTATGTAGTACGTTCAGAGGCGTAGCCACTGATTTTCCAAGGGGGATTTGCCAAGGTGGACTTCACTACCTTCACGCAAATGGCTTGCGAGACCTTCGCATGGCCTCAAGGACCGCGCCAGGGCTCCGTGAGAGATCAGGGAGGGAGGAAACGCGCGGGAACGGGAGGAAGCCCTCTATGTCTACGTCGCTGGGTACGTCCGGGGAACGTGGTAGCGCTGAAGCGACGCTGTGGAGACGAAAGCATGCCCTTACTGAGCTTCGCAGCATCGAGCCCTTAGCCCCCTTGAACCACTTTCGTGCGCTGCACTCACTTCTAACCAGGCCACCGATGCAGATGACCAGCAGCATAGTGATGCCGATCGATCCTTTGATGCCGAATGACTTGAACCGATTCCTGGAAACAAAGGCGATGTGCCAGGCCTTTTCAATTAAATGCCCCGAGGCGGAGCTTTCACGGTGTTACAGGCGTACACTCACAGGGTGGGGCTGTCAACTACACACACTGCCCCCAGACGGAGTTATTACTGTGCTACGCAAGTTTATTATCGCTTCCAGCAAGTCAACGATAGAAGAACCTGGTACAACCATTCAACCGACTGATTGGCATGAACGGGTTAACCGCATTTCGCCGGCGTCGGTGCCGCGGTAGCTGCTGATCTAGCGATGGCACCGCCCGGAGAACCCCTTTGACCAAGACTCCTACGTGTCTGTAGCGGCGAATTCACACCGTATCCTGTGACGATGTCAGAGCTGTCCAAAGCGTTGCAGCGCATGGGTGGCTCACGAGCGTCCGGAGCTGATGGCATCACCATCCAGATGCTTAAAATGACGTTTAGCGTGGTGGGTCCGCACCTGCTAACCATCATTCACTCATGCATCACAAGTTGTGAACTGCCACCGTCATGGAAAACGGCGATGGTAATACCCCTGCATAAAAGTGGTAACGAAGACGACTCATACAACTACAGGCAAATATCGATATTGCCAGTGGTCGAAAAACTCTGTGAGCGTGTCGTGTGTACACAACTGATAGACTATCTGACTAGTCGTTATTTGCTGTGCCCAGAACAGTACGGCTTCCGGCCCGGCCTGTCTACCGAGATGGCTCTGCTTGACACGATCACCCACGCCACCCTCAAAATCGACCAAGGCGAGATCACTGCACTGGTTGCAGCTGACACCTCAAAGGCGTTCGACAGCGTGGAGCACAATCGCCTCATGGATAAGCTCGGGTGGTACGGCGTCAACTCCGCATGGTTTCGAGCGTGGCTTGAGGGCTGTGCGCAAACAGTGAAAGATTCTACCCCACTGTCGGTAACACATGGTGTGGTGCAGGGCTCGATCCTGGGCCCGGTCATGTTCCTAATATTCTCCAATGACCTCCCGCAGCATATCCCACACGGCAAGATTGTTATGTATGCCGATGATGTACAGTTCATCGATTCCGGGAAGCGAAACGAAATCACAGCCATTAGCCAACGATTGAATATATCACTGTCAGTCGCTCTGAACTGGTTCGTCCAGAATCGACTAAAAGTAAATCCCTCCAAAACTGAGATGATTGTTCTCCAATCTTCTACACAGCATACGCATGTGGAATTATCTGTTCGTATGGGGCAGTTGGAAATAGTACCCACGAAGTCTGTGAAGTTACTTGGTATGAAAATTGACTCACACCTGTCCTGGGATGTGCATGTATCGTCTGTTGTGCGTCGGTGTAACCGCATACTCATCGGACTCGCTGGACTGCGTCATAAGTTTACTCGCATTACGAAACGGGTCCTAATTGAGGCACTCGTGTTCCTCCACATAAGATACTGTGTGTCTGTCTGGGGAAGTTGTAGCAAGGTCCAGAAACGACGCATTCAAAAATGCATACACTTTGGTGCAAGGATTGTCGCCGGCTTACACTACCGGGATCATGTGTCGCCAACGTTGAAAGAACTAGGATGGCTGAAATTGGACGACTTCATATCCGAGGCAGATGCGCATTCAGTTTTCAAAATTATGAACGAGTTCACTGACTCAGAACTCATTCGCGGGCAATTTAACTGTCGCTCAACTGTGTCGCAACGGAGCACCAGAGGCCCGGCTAACGGTGAGCTCCAGGTACCACGATGCCGCAGAGAATTCGCACGCCGCTCCCTCCTACCGAGAGCTTGCCGAATGTGGAACAATCTGTCCCCAGATGTGAGGAATTCAGGCGGCTACAGTGTTTTCGGGCGGAGGCTTTCGGTCATGCTGCGCATGTCCAGGCTCTAATTTTCGTGTATGCTCATATTGCTAGTGTTTCCGTGTTATGAGTGTATGATCTTGACGATGGTGTGTGCGGCACATTGGTGCACCTGTAACGGAGACTGAAAAACCCTGCTCGGGAGGATCCGAAAATACATTACAATACATTTATCACAGGGTGGGACGCTGTCGATTACACATTCTGTCCCCAGACGGAGTTCTCAATGTGATGCAGGAGTACACTCACAGGACGGGGCGCTGTCAACTACACACACTGCCCCCAGACGGAGCCCTCATTGTGTCACAGTTCCGAAAGGGCGTTTCTGCTCCAAAAATTTGGCCGTTTTGGAACATTAGTTGGTTGTGTCTTTAGTGTTGAATGAAGTCCTACTTCGCCTGCTACAAAATGAGTACCCTCGATTATCACTAAGTTATTGCAATAACACATTGCTATACAAAGATAATAATGCAATCAAACGTTGCAATAACGTCCATGAGACGCCGCCACGGACGTCTTGAAGACTCGTCGTCTGCTCTTCTGCCACGGGATCTACTAGCCGCTCAGTGCTACAGGGCTGTGACCCTGCCGAGGTAGTCACGTTCAGTATTGAGCCAATGAGGCCAAAAGCCCTGTTCATGGAAAGCCAGTTTGGCCCCTGCCGAAACAATTGTTTGTGTGTGACGCTGATTGTCGATGGATATTTCTCACAGCCCCGAGTACTAACAGTCATTCACCACAGGCAGTGCTTTTGCATGATCTCTTCCGCGCATCTTAATACTCGAACAAATGTTTTCCACTGAAAGCAGTGGCGGCGCTTCGTAGAATTCGCGCTAGCTGTGCCGTTCGATGATGTTGACGATCATGAATTGGGATTTAGGGACTCCCAATTTATCATCATTATCATTATCATCGTGAGGGATCTCTAGTATTACACCCAATGGCAACCCCATGGAGAACGTACCTTGTCGAAGCCCTCAGAAACCGCCGTCGTAGCCAGGTGACGAATGCGTTCATAGTCGCTCGTAAGGCACTGCACGTGTCTACCGACTGGAGGTGCCAGCGAGCATCTAGAGCCGCAGCGGCTGCCTCTCCGTGCTGCTGGATTCACTTCGTCATCACAGGCGCCGCTACAGACCGCGGTGCGGTAGTTCAGGTCAGGTGCAGTGCATGGTCATTGACATTGCAGGGACCGGTTTTGCAACTACGGAAGAGCCGCGTACACAAAGGAAATTGCGCTGCCGTGCCCTGACTGGTATATCATGAGAGGGAGGTAGGCATGGCATGGCTACGTTATACATCATACATAGCAAGGAAAAATATCGGGAAAATGGAAAATTAGTCGGTTTTACAGCGACAATTTGCTCTACTGTCTACTAGCTTTTGAGCCTTCCAAGTCATTTCTCCCTTCAACTAAACATTCCAGACATGAACTTAAAAAAAGTACATCGAGGAGCTTTTAATATTAATAAGAATTGGTTTCAATCAGTTTTTCAAGGTATTTCTTGAAAGAAAATTGTTCCTCATGGTGAGAAATTTTTTTTTAGAAGGATTGCTTTAGTATAATTTCCCTTAAACCATTTTATATCCCAGAACCTATGTCCCAATAGACAGCGGCAACATATCAGTCGGAGCACGAACGTCCTACTCGTGGGGTATGTTGTGAATATTTATTAGTTGTGCGGTATCGGTATGTCAGGAGGGTCAGGTATGGATTTATAAACTTGGTTCACATCGACTAAGTGTACTTTTGTTTTAATTTTCTCTACCATTGCTCAGGAAGTTGGCTTATAACCTCACGCTTCTCTAATTTAACCTCAGTGCCAATTTGTTATCTGGCAGTCATTCGTTGTCTGCCATATTCCGTAGAGCTGTGTGCAGTTTCCACGTAAATCAGAAAGCATATTACAATTTCCTGATCTTCGTAAGCGTAATTATACTTATTTTCCGCAGCCCCAATAGTAAAACCAATTTGGTTCTTAATCTGATGAGGAACCTGTATTTCCTGGTCACCTTTAATGTATACAGACCATTATGCCGAGTCTTCTCCTTCTATCGTGTTCCTTAGACCACGTGATCTGGAAGCAGATTTCCGCTGTAAAACCGACACTATTGTCTCATGGATGGCCCTTCTAATGTAGGACGACGGTGCGGTTCAAGCCACCAGACATGGGTGTCACTTCGTGAAATTGATTGGGGCCCAATTGATGTTTCCGATTGGATTTACCCGGGGAGAAGCGCCGACGGCTGGAAAAAAAACTTATTGAGCAGTGGGAGGTTACACTCAAGCATTCTGGAAGGATGCCTCCATGTGTTGAATGGTCAATCACTTCGGACTGATTGTCAGGACAAAACCAATGATCAGGTGTCAAATTACTATTGGGAGGGTAACCAGCGACCATCTTAGCACATACAAAGTGACACCCATGCCACCAGGCTAAGGCTCAGTGATCGCAAGTTGGCTATAGGGGCATTCCACGTCAAATCGCACAAGAATTGGCTATTTTGAACCCGACCCCCTCCGATTTTTATGAAAATTGATACACCTGTAGTGCCAAGTGAACGAACCTCACACGCCAACTTTTAGCCCTGGGTGACCTCTGGGGTCAGATTTAGAGGTCATCCTAGGTCGCCTATTTTTAACGACTTGACAACAATCAAATGCATATATATTAGATGTTAATTAACTTAGCGGAACGACATTGGTGTTAAAGTGCGCAGAAACCCTTGGCCATTCAGAAATATGGCAAAAGTTGTACGTGACCTCTCCGTGACCCTTGACCTAACGAGGTCAAAGTATAAAAATACATTTTTCAATATGTTTGCCTGCCCCTAATTCGACTAAACGTGGCTGAATTAATGGTCCTGATATTACCTAAGAACGTACAAAAAAGAAAGGCGGAGACTCTAAAACTTTTGAGATATCGGCCTTTGAGTAGGTATTGTCATAGGACCAAATCGAAGCATGCCCCGATGCTATTTACCATATCATCGATGATAACTCTGGTTTCCTTGGTCCGATTATCGTCAAATTTGGTGGGCAAATCATCGGTGGCAAGCTGAACTATTTTCCAGATTTTCAAGTTGACCTGACCTCACATGACCTGGCAGTGACCTCTCCATTACAAGCCAACAGGGAAACAAAAATATTTTCCTGAACAAAAAACGCTAAATTTGGCTCGTACAGGCTATATTACCTAGTTTTAGGTTAGGCTACTCCAAACGAGCCAAGTTTTATTTTGAACAAGTGTCCTCTGCAAGGTCACGTGAGGTCACTATGAGGTCATGTCACACTTTCGTCAATCACTTTATATAGAATCAAGATATAGAAATAATTTTAATGCCATCGAGATCCTCTGGTTAATCATGATGTATAATATGATCAAGCTAGGTCATCACTTGATCTCGGTTTAGGGTGACCTGGAGGTCAACTGGGGTCAGGATCAAATGTTCAGCTAGCTAAGTCATGTGATACATCAATCAACGCGGCCTGACGAGGAAAATAGGATTGTAACAAAATTATATTTCTATCTTTATTTTGGCAAAAGTTAGTCGCAAAAAATATGTTTCCTCGGTTTTTATAGCCTGAATATATTGTTTCAGCTCGCGTGCGTTTCGTACTAACATTTTATCGGGAGGGCCAGTAAATGTTTCTGATATGCAAATAGCCGCGACCATAAAACAAGTTGAACAGCAGTACCGTATATTCACGAAGAACTACCAACCTTTTTCGCCACACGTACCTCACGGCCCGTCTCGCTGCCGGAAAACCATCTCACAACCACCATACCATTACGTGGAGACGGAGTAACACGATAGACATTCCTTGTTCCCGGTATTGTGCGAGCAGCTGCGAATCTGTCATTCAACGCTTTGGTTTCTTTGACCCACTCGGTTTTGGGAAAATACTCCACGCACGTGCCGGTGGCATGGTTTTTTACAAACTGATAAAACTGGTCCGGGATCTCAATCAGAGTTCCTTGCAGACTTCCCTTTTTAGCTAACCTTTTCAACGTCCCACCAATGCCATCACACGGTCCCTTTCCGTGAGCGGTTGCGAAGAAATGCCACTCGCGTCTATTCCAAAGTCGACGGAATGCTCTGCCAAATTTAGGAAATTCTTACAATTTTTGTATTGCGAGGCAGCCCCATCTGAAAAATAAAATATCTTCTTGGGGCGCTGGCCTAATTCTGCTTCCAGGCGCTCAATGAGTTTTCCTTGAAACAGGTGGACAGCCACAGTATCATGCGTCAGGCAGTCGGAAATGGCAGAGTAAGTAAATGTTTGAGGTCCCCTGCGTTGTTTCGCCAATAAGCCACAAACGGATGGATTGTCACCTGCAGTTTGTTCCAGTGATGGGACTGTACCTCATCCTGTGTAACCATAGCGTAGTTTTCGGAAAAATCTCCAATAACAATTACCTCTGCAGGAGCTAGTGTTTCCTTTAGGCCTTTCAGATAATTGCCTTGGGCACGGGCGACAAAATCATGCTTTACAAGTATTTCCAGCTGCTCGCAAAATGATCGCACAAAATCTTCAGAAGTTTGCGTAACCACCTCTAAGGTGGACCTATCAGTATTAGTCCACTTTCGGTACTCAATGTTATCGATTTCTCGGTTATCATGAATCATATCATGGCCATGAATATTCACGTAAGTTGCAATATTGCATGTATTTAGGCAATACAAACTTCCCAAGGTCATGTTAGTTCATGTGAGGTCATGTCAACCTGAAAATCTGGAAAATAGTTCAGTTTGCCACCGATGACTTGCGCAACAAATTTGACGATAGTCGGACGAAGGTAACCAGAGTTATCATCGATAATATGGTAAATAGCCTCGGGGCATGCATGCATTTGGTCCTATGACAATATTCAAAGGCCGATATCTCAAAAAGTTTTCAAGTCTCCGCCTTTCTTTTTCGCAGGTTCTTAGATAATATTACGACCATTAATATAGCACCGTTTCGTCGAATTAGGGGCAGGCAAACATATATAAAAATATATTTGTATACTTTGACCTGGTTTGGTCAAAGGTCACGGGGAGGTCACGTGCAACTTTTGCCATATTTCTGAATGGCCCAGGGCTTCTGCGCACTTTGACACCAATTTCATTCCGCTAAGTTAAATAACACATGAAATATTTGCAATTTATTGATGTCAAGTCGGTAAAAAAAATCGTGACCTAGGATGACCTCTAGATCTGACCCGAGATGTCACTCTGGGCTAAAAGTTGGCGTGATGTGTTCTTTTACTTGGTACTACATGTGTACCAATTTTCATCAAAATCGGAGGGGGTCGTGGAATTTCTTGTGCGATTTGACGTGGAATGACCCTATATCCAAACTACAAACGTTATAAGACAGATGGTTTTGATGAACCATATAACTTTTTAACATTCCGTAGGTCACACAGCTGTTGGATTTTCACTTCTCATTCTTGAATTTGGAGTGCATAATCCATGAGTTCATGCAATTACAGTGTATACTGTTTGGTTCGCAGGGGGTACACACAAATTACTGAGACAATGGAAGATTTCTTGCTTTTCCATTCAATGAGTATACATTATGGTGTTTCATCCAATGAAGCCTTGGTAATCATCCTGGTGCTGGATCACATAAAAAAATAGTATTAACTCGCCATGCAGACTTCACAGTGTGCAGTCATCTGTGCTTTGGTGCTGGACAAACGATAATTACACTGTGTCATTGACAATAGGTGAAACATTTAATCATGATTGATTTTCCATATTTTAAATATGTATATTTCAACTTCAGATATGTAGGTATATTGTCATGGTAAAACATATTGAAGCGTAAGCTTCCATAAGGCACGTTTTACACAGCCTACCACCACGAAAGAAACAAATGGGTTAAGTTTCATGGTTATGCTTTTCATTTAAGTTGGGGTAATTGAAATTTGTATGCTTTTTCATTGAAAGAAAATTGTTCTTGAAAAACAGATCAAGCCAGATTAGGCTGTGTCAGCTAAGTTCCCTAATTGGTTTTTTTTTAATACCGGTTGAAAATGTACTGTTTTAATTTTTGGGGCATGGAAGAAAAGATGTTAAACTTGCAGTGTTTTTTTTATTTCTCGGAAATTGTCTTCATGATACCATGTTTATGAAGGTGACTAAGATGATGGGACCACATATTTTCTGTGGAAGTGGAAAAATAGCTAAAAAGGAAAATGTTCCAACAAAAAGCCTAAACTAACCTAACAAAACCTAACCTAGTTGTTTCATTCACGGAGTTAAATGCATGAAAAAAAATGTCTTGTTTTCCACCCTAAAGCACCATATAGCCAATTTTAAAAACAATGAACAAGAATTTTTTAATAAATATTGAAAAGCAATTTAGGTTAGGCTAGGAGGGGCTACGCTGGGTTGGGTTTCCGTTCATTTTGAGAACCTTCAGGAATTGAATCGCTTGTGTTCCTTTTTTGTGAATTTTGTGTTCTCGAAAGGTAGGTTAGGCTAGGCTAGGTTATGCTATGCTGTTTTTTTAAACATTCCTTTTATGGTATGATATGGTACTCAAAGCCCATGTTTGGCATTATTTTGCTTACAACATGAAGTGTAAGCATTTGCACAGAAAATAAGTGGTACCATCACTTTAGTATTTTCTTCATAAACATGGTATTCCTAAGAAAAATTCCAAAAAATAACAAAATAACACCATATACTGCAAATTTATTGGTTAGCCTGGGCTATGGTAGGTTGTCACCTTTTTTCTCTGCCTGCTATATTACCCAACCCAATCCTATTTCTTGGTTCATTGTATCTACCAACTGAAAAGTATGCATTTGCAGAAGAAATGGGTGGTCATACAATTTGACCACATTTACATATATATATATATAAACATTGGATTGCACAAATACATTATAGGAACTCAGAAATTACCTTAAACTGCACATTTACACATGCAAACAAATTGATGAACAATAATCAAGCCTTTCACTTCAGGAACTAAAGACCCTCATTACCCTAGATGGAAAATGATTGTTCCTGAGCCCAGTGCCGATGAAGAATGCCCATGACATGGTATATATTTTTTTAATATGGTGACTACAAAAATATGCTGCTAACCTTAAACTTGAATCCATCCATTATATGCACGGCTACGGGCATAATGTTCCATTCGGGAACAACTGATGTTGCATTGGCAACACCAAGTGTGCAAATTTCCACATGTGATTAGCATGCTTAACCGTTTCCTATCCTAAGCCCGCATTAATATCAATTCTCCATATTCGACGCAATAGCATCGGCAGAAAGAGAAGAAAAGCGGAATTTCTACAACAGGTATGGCAAAGAGTAGGAGGCACAGACGATAACAAAGCAGCACCTACGAATTACCATCCCCACAGCACCCACTAACCTTCCGAGACGCAACCCCCATAAGAACGAAAACCAACACAAAAAAGCAACAACGGGTTCACACTGTCGCCCGGCTTCGCGCCTTAGCCTTGGAGACGACTGTCCAGGCCACTGACCCGCATATAACACCAGCACTTTTTGCTCGGACCGACCCTGGCCGCATTCATGTCGAGCGCCCAGGACCCGCGCGGCGCCACGGGTGGTGGCAGAGTGATGAAACAGATCACGGCTGGACTTGAGGGGTAGGAGCAAGTAAGAGATGACTGTTGCAACATAATTCCTTCCCACTCGGTGCAAGGGGCGTAGACAAGCGTGGAGCTGTGGGGGCATGTCTCCCGTGGGAAGGTGGTACCTCTCCGGCCAGGAGAAGTCGCTGGCAACATTATATTTAGGCTACCGACGGAGGTACCGATACTGGTAGCAACATCACGCTCATATGACCGTTACCCAAATCGCTTCCTGGCAGACATGTGCGGATATGGAACCTGCAGCAGGGTTTCAGGAGTTTACTTATATTTGCGCATACGTATGCTTGCGCTTACGTCCATTTGCGCTGACGTATATCTGTGTTTATGTACTTTTGGATCACGTACATACATTCAAATATCATCAGTAATATATCTCGGTTACACAAACGTACATTTGCGCGTACTTACGTTTGCATTGACGTCTTTTGCGTACATTTGTCATACGTACATTTGTGCATACGTGCATTTGCTCACTTACATTTACTTAGGTATACTTGCCATGCGTACATTTGTCCGAGAATCTACCAGTTGAGCTTGGTGAACTGATTATCATGAGCATATTCAAGAAACTCTATTACAAAAAAGCTATCGGGATCATTAAGGTCGAACTCTCATAATTATTTCAAGATTGCCACACATAAAGTCCAGGATGCGCTGACGATCATGAGCATGAAGGCTCACAAGGGCGTTCATGAACAGCTAGATTATTGGGCCAAAATATTTCCCAGTGTGCTTATGCAGCGATTAAAAACAAAACACCAGTGGCAAACTGCACGTCAAGCTAAACTAATATTTGATTTTTACCAGTGGAACATCATGAAAGCCAGCATACTGGTAGAGCTCGGCACCCTGATTATCATGATGAAACACAAGAAGACGTATTATACAACACCACGGATATAATTAGGGTCAAAAGCCAAATGTCATCGAGGTTGGACGCCTCCAAATTGGTTCTCGGGAAGCACTCCTTACAGAAGGGCAGAAGTCGAAAGTTATAGCATTGATTGAACTGTGCCTAAGCATGCTGTTCATTTGGGTGTGTCACTGCAAGGGTTTTTCTCTTAGATCTGGTGAAAAAACGGTGGAAAACTGGCGCATGGACCTAAAAATATGTTTGAGACAAAAAGAACCGCACAAAAACGGAATTATGGCTGCGCAACGACTTTTTCCACCGTGAGCGAGAAAACTCTAAATCGATGGTGGCGACACCTATAAAATGCATCCAGCGCCGTCTGTTCTAACTCCCTATCCCAGTCCTTTTGTTTTTCCGTCAACTATTTGAAACTAGAATGAAGTTTCAGACTGTTTTTAAAAGGAGAACGAAACAAAAAATTGGCTTTAAAAAATTGAAATAACTTTTCCCACTATTGAAAGCCATATTTCACACTTAACTAGAGTCGAGTAATCTCAATAATACCTGATAAAATGTTCTGGAAGCCAAGTTTCTACTTTAAATATTGGGCCAGCTGTTCAGGATTAGGTAAACAATAAACACCAGCTTAGCTAGCTACATGTCGTGAAATTGGGGTGTAGTGGGGTTGATTTCTGCAGTAATTGTCATGCCGAAAGTCATTAGATCACAAAATAAGCACTTCATGTTTCTGCTTGCCCAACGCGAACCAGGCCGACGGGGGAGGATGGGGAATATGGATACTGTCCTTGCTGGACAAGAAGCTCGACGATGCCAGAGAACGGAGAGAGAGCTGGAGCAACAGAGGCGCGCGCAAGAAGAGGCAACGTCTTCGTCCGCAGTGGTAGAGCTGGAGTCCTCCACCAGTTCCAGCGCATCTGATACAGAGTCGTCTGCTGAAGCTGCCGAAGTCCGTGATGCTATTGGCGGAGCGAGTCCGCGGAAACGGATCCGGAGAGCCACCACCAACATGATCAGTCCAGCTCTTGCGGCAACGTTGGACAGGACGAAGATGACGGATCGATCGGCCGTTCACGTCCTGACTGCGACTGCTAGTGTTCTCGGACGCGATGTCAAGGAGCTAAACATCACCCGCTCTTCCATCCGCCGTCATCGGAGAAAGCACCGGGAAGCACTGGCCTCCAAGCTCAAGGAAGAGTTCCGAGCGGACACTCCGCTTGTTGTCCATTGGGATGGCAAGCTGATGCCTGACCTAACCACCAAAGACCATGTGGACAGGCTTCCCATTCTTGTTACAGGGAAGGGAACATCTCAGCTACTGAGTGTTGCCAAGCTTGCCAGCGGGACGGGACACGACATCGCTCGCGCCGTGGTGTCCGCTCTGGAGGAATGGAGAGTTGCAGATCAGGTGGCCGGACTGTCGTTCGACACCACGGCTGCGAACACTGGCAGGAACAATGGCGCCTGTGTGCTCATCGAACAACAGCTCAAGAAGGACATGCTTCACTTTGCCTGCCGACACCATAACCTGGAAGTCATGGTTCAAGCCGTCTTCACCCATCTCCTCGGAGCCTCCTCTTCCCCCGATGTCCTCCTCTTCAAACGCTTCCAGACCTACTGGGAGAACATTGACCCCGAAGCCTTCACCACAGGGATGCAGAGTGCAGAGGTAGCAACTCTTCTGCAGGACATGAAGGACGAAGGCCTGGGCTTGGCAATGCAAGTTCTTCAGGATCGCAGCGACTTGCGTGATGATTACAAGGAGCTGGTCGAGCTTGTCATCATCTTCCTTGGCGGGGTTCCTGCTCGCGGCGTCCGGTTTCGAGCTCCTGGACCAATGCATCAGGCACGTTGGATGAGTAAGATCATCTATTCGTTCAAGGTATGGATGTTTCGCGATCAATTCTCTCTCAAGAAGAGAAGAGAACGCACTGATGAAGATGTGCGTCTTCTCTGCGAGAGTGTACGCAATGGCGTGGATGAAGGCAGGGTTCCCCGCTCAAGCTCCTCGACTCGATCTGGATCTACTGAAGGCTCTGGACACGTACGGAAAGATTGGCGCCGAGGTGGGGAACGTTGCCTTGAAGAAACTCTCCAACCACCTCTGGTACCTGTCGGAGGAGCTGGTTGGGCTCGCCTTTTTCGACCCGAAGTCTCCGTTGACAGGAAGAAGGCGATGGCGATGGCTACAAGGCAAGATAGCGGTGAGAGGGAGGAGTCAGCTCCGAAGAGGGTCATGTTGCCGAAGGAATCTATCCGCAGTGTCCATCTTGAAGATTTCGTCACGGATCCAACGCTCGGCTTCTTCGAGAAGCTCAACCTGGACAAGTCGTTCCTGGACTTCCCCGGAGACGTGGGAGGAACGGGAGCCGTTCAAGGCGGCGGCAGCAGTGGTCTACAAGCTGGCAGTGGTCAACGACCATGCGGAACGTGGAGTGGCCCTCATCAATGAATACAACCGGTCGCTGACCAAGGATGAGGAGCAGCTTCAGTTCCTCCTCCAGGTAGTGGCGGCCCACCGGAAGCAGTTTCCGGACACAAAAAAGACGCCACTTGCCCAGACCAGGCAACAATGAGTGGTTTGGCCCCCACGTCTTTGAGCGGATAATACTCCTGAGCAGTGTGTACACTCCTGCGGGAGGGGGACCTGGAGCCAGATATTTGGTATATTTACGAGGTCGATGTGCAACATGTTATTACGATCGGATTTGAACAAAACTTTCTTCACACGTTTTTTTGCTC